>JAODAL010009653.1:0-109492 GCA_025379985.1 Phyllomedusa bahiana | reverse complement strand
GGACGACTTTGAACAGAAAAAGGCCCCATTAAGGGATTTTTTGATGACCCGGGCGGAAAAGGAGACCCCCCTGTGTAATTTTGATGAAAAGCCAGTGGCAGCTCCTTTTGTAACACCTGCCTTTTGTTAGGCCATTCGAGGAGGCCCCTTTAAATTTGTCAGTCCCCAGGATTTAGGGGGGAAGAAAAAACGTCATTCCACGCTTAAAGTCCGGAACAGTTTCCCTAAAAAAAATCTGTCGGGCGGGGGAAAACGGAGATGTGGCACAAATCTCGGGGCCACATGTTCCGTGGGGCCCTTGAAAGGGAGGAGGGGAAGGAGGGGGAAACTTTTGGGAGCGGGAAGCATTGTTGGTGAAATGATGGATTTTCTCCCCCAGGATGACAAGAGCGGAGGAGCAGGGGGCAGCGGGCGGGGGTAATGGAGATGAGGAACAGGCAGAAGGGCCCGCAAGCACCTTGGGCCCAAAAAAGTGGGGGATGGAGGCAGGGAGCCCCCCCCGGAGTCACTTGGCAAATGGCCCCCAGGGAAAGCTTATTTTTCCTGGTAATGACAGCCCCAAAAAGTCAGCAATCCGGCAGAGGGGAATGGGCTCTGGTTTTTCCACCTAATTTGGGCCCTCGTAAACCCGGGCCCCAAAAAGGGAGGCCTTTTTTTTCCCTTTCTATTGGGGGAGGACAAACTCAAATACCTTTGGGAAATCCCCGTAGTCAGGGTTGGGGGGGTGCCCATTGTTTCGGCCTCGTCCCCCCCTTGACAGGTCTGACCCGGGGGGTTTTTTCACGCCCCACGTACTACTGGGGCCCCGGCTGGGCCCGGGGGGAAAGGGGAGGGGGTCGGGGGGAATACCAGCTCCATCAGGGAGAACCCAAGGGTTTGGGGTCCCCTGATTTAGCCGTTTCCTTAACCCCCCCTGTGGGAGGGCATTTACCAGCAGCGCGCAGCAACAGGGCCCTGGAGAGACCCAAACCCAAAAGGTGGTTTGGGCCCACTTTGGGCAGCCCCTCTGCCCCCAGTTAGAAGATCCGCTGGGTACTGTTTCAGCCAAACGGATGTGTGGCCCCAACTTGCCAAGTTTGCAGGGAAAAAACTGTTTCCCGCCCGGCCAAATAGCGGGCAAACAAGCGGGTGTTTTGGTGGCGGGGGGCCATCGTTAAAACCAAGGAGAAAACCCCCTTGTCCCCGGGAAATGTGGAACGACTGACCCTTTTTTCCAAAATGAAACCCGGGGGGTCGGGCCCGGATTTCCAACCCCCAATTCCTTTGGCATCAAACTTTCACCCCCTTGGGCGCCTCACCCAAAATGTGAAAATGGGGTCTGGGTTCAAATTTCCGCCCTCAAACCAATTCTGATTTGGCCCCCTCGCCTGATGCCACACATCTGCTGCCGTTTCCCCCATCTGCCCCCAACCATCTTTACCAGGGACGGTAATGCCCCCCACCTCCCCACTCTTCAAAGGGGCCAAATTTTTGACCTCCCTGCAGCTGTGTGGCTGCCTTTTTTTGCCCTCGACCTACACACTGTGTCATTGTCCCACTCTGTGGCCTACTCCTTTTTTTGCCACCTCCAAAATGCCCATTGTGCCACTGTCTACCTCATGCTGCTGCTGTGGCTGCTGCCTTGACCTACACACTGTGTCAATTGTCCACTCTGTGGCCTACTCCTGTTTTTGCCACCTCCAGAATGTGATTTGCCACTGTCTGACCTCAGCGCTGCTGTGGCTGCTGCCGTGACCTACAAAACTGTGTCATTGTGCCACTGTCTGCCCTCATGCTGCTGCTGTGGCTGCTGCCGTGACCTACCACACTGTGTTTGTGCCACCTGTCTGACCTCATGCTGCTGCGTGGCTGCTGCCGTGACCTACACACTGTGTCTTTGTGCCCTTTTCTGATCTCATGCTGCTGCTGTGGCTGCTGCCGTGACCTACACACTGTATCATTGTGCCACGTCTGACCTCATACTGTTTGCTGTGGCTGCTGCTGTGACCTACATACTCTGTCATTGTTCCACTGTCTGACCTGTTGCTCCCTGCTGGGGGCTGATGCCGTGACCTACACACTCTGTCATTGTGCCCACCTGTCTAAACCTCATGCTGTGCTGCTGACCTCCACCTGTGTCTTGTGCCCTCTGTGGCTTTCCTGTTTTTGCCACAAAATGTCATTGTGCCACTGTCTGACTATGGTGGGTGGCCTTTCACCTCAGCTCTGTAATAATGTTCCCATGAGTTAGTTTTTTTTTTTCCAGTTTTCTCTGGGCATGACTTTTTTCAGGCAACATTCCTTTTTTCAGTTTTTTGGTCAGTTTTCCCCCTCTTAAGTGCCAGGGAATTTTATAGTGAAGCGATTCTAAGAGCGGCGGCGTGTCATACTAAAACACAACATTGAAATGAAGACCAAACCAAGCTCCCCTTTTGCATATTTAAGCATGGCACAACATCCTACACAGCCCTGCAGGCTCTGTGCAGCCTGGAAATAGCTGTTTTTTAACGTGATTCGTCCCGAAGTAATTCGGAACGAAGTTATTTTTTGCCGAGAAATTCGGCAAAGTGAACGAAACGAATTTCGGGAAATTCGCACATCTCTAAAGATAACGTGTGAAAAAATTTGTGTTAGGCATGTCCTCAATCAATTTAATTGGTCCTACTCTATCCCTATACCTTGCAAGATGTATGTATAGCTTGAGCACTCACCACTAATGGTACCAAGAACTTCAAGTTCTATCATTTGATCCCAGAAGGTGCACCAAGATCTATTGGTCCTCCAAAAGAATGCAGGGTTCAAATAAAACTACTACAACAAGAGAGGTGGCAACAGGAGATGTAAAAGGCTCTTGCTATATTTTTTACATTATGATATACTTGGCAGAGTAATTTCCCCTTTAAATCTGTATTATGATACTTAAAAGGGGGTTTCTCACTGCAATGATTAGCTTTCAACATGTGGGGACACTTAAATGAAGACTTTTACCAAATACATTGCTCTTTTGATATTGCCCTTGTCAGGAAATGAGAGATTTTATCTGCTCTGAGTGCACACAAGTGTCTGTATATTTTATATGTTTCAAGATTTGAGGAGTTTATTGGTTTGCGTAACTGCATTTTTGAATTTCCTATTAGATATAATATGATACTAGTTATTTGAACAATGTTGAATCAATTAAATGAATTTCCTCTATTGGTTGTGCCATTTAATTAATTTTGTGATTCTTAATTGGCACCTGCAGTATTTTACAGAATAACATGAGTGTAGGACAAAAATATTATATTGTTCCATAACATAAGGAAACTGGAAGTGATGTCAAATGTGACATAAAACATTGCAAGTCACGTCCAACATCAATGCTATTTCCCTTAACATAGGACTAATATAGGGAATCTGGAAGGGACATAAAATGTGACTTAGGACATTAAGGGCCACATGTATGAAAACTGTCTACGTCTAAAATTCACTTTGTTTCCCATAGCAACCAATCAGCGTGCCCCTTTCATTTCATATAGTGCTCTGAAAGAATGAAAGGGGCGCTCTGATTGGTTGCAATGGACAACGAAGTGAATTTTAGACCTAGACAGTTTTCATACATGTGGCCCGTAATGTCACATCTTACACCAATGCCAGTTTCCATAACATAGGGCTAACATAGGGAATCTGGAAGTGATGTTCGATGTCACACTGGAAGTGGCTCAGTGTCTGGTGTAATAGGAAGACCGTGACCGATAGTGAAAGGTAACCTCACCCCTACAACACCATAAAAACTCTAACCCCAATTTAGAGTTATGGTTGATTTTTGGCAATTTCTGTCAAAATTATTTTTGACCCAATTAGATTCAGATTAAATTTGACTTTAACCTACATCCAAAGAGCAACACTAGTGAAGAGGACCATTAGAAATAGTTTTGTGCTGGGCCAACACTGGCTGTGTGATCTACCTGCATAGCAGGTACAGTATTGGGGACAGCTGGATACATCTTGTTACCATGTATATGATTTAGGAAATACGTACGTTAACCTACAGTCCTACCTAACATAGTTGAGTTTTATAAAACGACAAGCACTGGACAGAGCTATCTGTGTGTGCACAGAGAAGTGTTTGCACGTGATAGAAGGTAGCTTGCGAGAGGCAACAAAATAGTTCAAGTTTTTCATGTAGCTTTTTGACTTCCTTTAGCTCAAAGTAAGGAAGCTGATTTCCTAATGAGGAAACTCTTTTCATAGGGGATCTCTTCAGTATACATGATTTATAGTAACTAGAGAATTAGTGTTTCATGTAGATGGTGAAATCGAAGAAATAGTGATATGTTTCCACATGATGTATGCCTGCGTTACCGGTGAAACATGTACCACAGAGCCTCTATGCTAGAACGTAAGACAAAAGACATTCTTAAAGCAAGAAGACGTATATTCCACTTAAATTAAATAGGAAATGAATAGACCAGCAAGTTGGCATGTCTGTTGAGACAAATCATGGACAACATGTCTCTCAACAAGGGAATGTATTTGTTCTGTCCTGCCAACAGATTTATCACTGCCCAAGCAAAACAGGCAAAATACATTAGTGTCATGGTAAACTGATAAAGAGAAGCGCTTCAATCTAGCATCTTCATTGGGGAAAGTCTTAGGGCAGTATTGATCTGTGTTATATAAATCTTGTTTTCTGTCTGCAGAAGTGAATCAAGAATGACCCCTAAGGTTAACAAACATTGTAATGTATTTAGGCTGGGGCAGATGCCTGTGTGTGTTTACACATTGCATTTAACCAAGTATCTTGTCATTTAATTGGCCAAGAGCTTAACAAGTATCTGGTAATCCCAAGACATTGAAATAAAAAAATAAATTCATATACAGTGTGCTTCCCTTCATCATTCATAAGTAGAGCTGGAAGGTTTTTTGTGGAAGCGCAAAATTAGACAGCAGGAGTCCACAGCTGAGCTACAATTTTTATGTAATTGAGATATAGCTCTGGTGCATATTAACCGCTAGACCTGATTAAGAAAGACAATGTGATTACTCCAAGCCTATATTAAAATAAATTTACATTACTTATATATACATCGATTAGCCATAATATTAAAACCACTGACAGATAAAGAGCAAAACGCTGATTATTTGGTGACAAGGGTGCCTGTCAGGGGTTGAAATATGCAGTATTAGACAGCAAGTGAACAGTCAGTACATGGGATGATGCCTTGAAAACAGGAAAAATGGCCAAAGCAAGGATCTAAGCAACTTTGACAAGGACCAAATCGTGATGGTTAGACAACTAGGTCAGGACAGTTCCAAAATGTCTGGTGCAGTTTTACTGGCGTGCTATACTTAGTGCCTACCAAAAGTGTTCCGAGGAAGAATTGAACTGTTGACGTCCAAGGTTCATTGACTTGCATAGGAAAGAATGCCCAGCTTATCTGTCCTGGTCCCACTGATGAGCTACGGTAGCACAATTTTCTGCGACAAAAAGTTACTGCTAGCTGTGATAGAAAAATGTAAGAACACAAAGGGCATTGCAGCCCGTTTTTTTCATGTGGATGCTCTTTTGAGTAAACTTTGGGTTCTCTCATTCATGTGGATGTTCTTTTGAGAAAATCTTGGGCTTCTGTCAAACATATAGATGTCTTTTTGAGGAAACCTTGGGTTTTGTCATTCATGTAGGTATTCCTTTGAGGAAACCATAGGTTCTGTCTTTCATGTAGATGTTCTTTTGAGAAAATCATGGGTTCTGTCATTTATCTAGATGTTCTTTTGAAGAAACCATTAGTTCTGTCATTTATCTAGATGTTCTTTTGAAGAAACCATTAGTTCTGTCATTTATGTAGATGTTCTTTTGAAGAAACCATTAGTTCTGTCATGTATGTAGATGTTCTTTTGAGGAAACTTTGGGTTATGTCATTCATTTCGTTGTTCTTTTGAAGAAACCATTGGTTCTGTCATTCATATCGATGTTCTTTTGCGGAAATCTTGGGTTCTGTCATTCATATAGATGTTCATTTGCAGAAATCTTGGGTTCTGTCATTCATATAGATGTTCTATTGCAGAAATCTTGGGTTCTGTCATTCATATAGATGTTTTTTTGCAGAAATCTTGGGTTCTGTCATTCATATAGATGTTCTTTTGTGGAAATCTTGTGTTCTGTCATTCATATCAATGTTCTTTTGCGGAAATCTTGGGTTCTGTCATTAATGTAGATATTCTTTTGAGGAAACTATGGGTTCTGTCAATTATATGGATTTTCTTTTGACATGCAACACCTTAATATTGTTAGCACACCACCCAATTGCAACAGATTTAAATAATCCCAGCAGCATCTTTCAGCAGGATAATGTGCCATGTCACAATGCTAAAATTGACAATCACAAGAAATAGAACCAACAAACAACTGCAGAGTACCCCTTAAGACTATATGCAACAACTGTACACTGTAGGGAAAAGCTTTATTTTGTAGTGTTTAAACCATGCATCTACAATATGTATATTTATATAACTATATTTGCTATATGCTCACCCAGTTATCACCCCAAAATATGCCATGTTATAGATAAAACACTTTTAAATTAATAATAAGCTCCATAGATTTCAAATTTACTTTCCTGAGTGGGTTAGATTCCAAAAAGGTTGCAACTTTTTTATTTATATCTATTGGAAACTAGAAAAATGTTCAAAAATGGTGCGAGGAACATGGTGAAGCATTTAAGTATTCACTTTGCCTCCAAATGCCCCAGAACTTGATCCTAATAAACATCTATGGGTTGTGCTAAAAAAATCAGGTCCAAACCATGAAGGTCACACCCCATAACTTACTGGACTTAAAGGAGTATTCTCATCTGCGCTTGTCAGCACTTCAGGTCAGCTCAGTTATATTTGGCACTCCCATAGAGAATAATGGGTAGAAGGTTCTCAAGTGCCACCCTCCCCCATTCTCTGAGATGGTAAACCGGTAGTAAGCTACGGGCTGACTTACTGTAGTAAAAAGCGCTGATGGGAACCCCCCTTTAAAGTATCTGCTGCTAATATCTTAGTGCGATATAGCATAGGACACCTTCATAGGTCTTGGTAAAGCAATGCCTCAATAGGTCAGAGCTGTTTTTGAGGCACAAAGGGGACAATATTGGGTAGTTTTATTGTTATGGCTAACTAATATATATCCCACTCAAAAAAGAATAAATAAAGTATACAAATCACATGATTATAGCAATGCATTAAACATGTATCATTTACATGATCACATTTTCATTTCTGTTTATGCATAATAAGCAATATACATTTGAATATGTAACAACCCGCAGGCCCCAAACATACATGTATAATAAAACATCGTAATATAGTTTTCCTCATTAGCTGTCTATCAAGTGCAGCTTAAAGTGCGGCTGATTGCATCCTCTGATATCTGGGGAACACTACAAAATTCCATCATGTTCCTTGTCGAATTTGTGGAAACGGTTTTATTGGACAATAGTTAAGAGCTTTTCACTTGTAACAAAAAAAATGCAACATTTTCTATAAAATTTATTTAATTTGCAAACCGGCGACGCAATCTGTAACAGAAAACAATGTAAGCAATGTAAATGCAGTCACCTGATGAAAAGCCTATGTTGAGAAATACTCCTAATGACTGGCTCTTATGCATCAGTGCACCTACTAATGAGCTGCCAAAGAAAGCCTTGCAGAGCCAGCTAAGATAGAGCAGGAATGTGAGAAGCTAGACATGTAACTTCCCTGCTGTGATCCCTGCCTTTCTACTAACAGGGTGCCCAGAACTAAGCTACTAATGAGCATTCTATATAGTATGTCCGAACCAATGATATCCGTAGACAATCCACCTGTCTCCTTTTAAATACAGAGTAGGATATGTGCCACAGAGAAACCACATTGGATCTTTTTGTTAATTAATTCAGATGCATATTGATTTATAACATCTATATTTTAAAATTGATGCTATTTTATTATTTTTTTCGTGGTTTTTTTTTTCTTATTTTTTTCACAGCAAGATTTTTTTTTGCTCAAACCCTAATTTGTGTACAGGGAGCCATCTTTATAATATTCTTACAATGTATAACTAATGAAGATAATCAGAATCAAAGTTGTGATGTAGGAGACTCTTAATACTCTAAGCTTAAGATGAAACTGATGACTTGATTCATGGTTTCCTGACCTAAATTAGGACATTTGAAACTCTATATTGATGTCTCAATAGAGTGGAGGCAATTTATAGCATTTATTTCAAAAGATATATATCTCAGCTTGTGCATCGTTAGAAGGATGCCAGCAGGTTGCTTATAAAACCCATTTACCTAACTCTGTTTGCTGAAAATCTCAGTCTTCCAAATGAAATAGGTACTGCAGGACACCTTTCAACTTTAACTACAAGCTGTCCCTGGTATACATCCTGATGACACCGCACTTCCTTTGAGTTTATAAAGACTTCCATTTGACTGTGAAAAAAATAGAATTTATTTTATGAAAAGGATGATTGGTAGGTAATGTTCACAGCCTGATATGACTTGGATCATGGCTCAGTAAATTTAGTTCTGAACAAAAACCTAAAGCATTTTTAATGTGCGATGGGAAATGCTGACTATGTCATTTGAAAAACAGCGATATATTCAGATAATAAGTTCGCTATTTTAAATATGGGAAATATATGATTTAAAGAACAATTCAGAACAATAAGAGTCTTGGCTGAAACACATTCATTTAATGTTATGTCTATATTTTTATTTCATATTTTCTGTTCTATTATATATTCTGATTTATGTTTATTTTTATAACTTTTATTTACAATTTTTTGTATTGTATTATACATTATGACTGACATGTATGAACGGGGCTGTGTCAGTTTTCTTCAACAAACTGACGCAACTCTTAAGATTTAACGTAAACCACTATTTTAAAAGTCACGTATAAGCTGCCTTCTCAGCTCCAATGCATGAATACTCAATAATGGTAGACTTCCTTCTGTGCCAGTTTTCTGCCATGCTTTGAGCCAAAAAACTCATTGTAGCCCTGATCTATAGGTGTATGAACTGTCGTACGTCAAAATCTTGGTCATGCTTTGCCAGACACGACACTTTAATATGTGCCAATTCTACTGGGGCATGTACGACACGCCACATTTCTGAATATTTCATGAAAAAATGTGGAGTGAAAGTGTAGGACTAATCTATACCCATTTCATAGTGGCGAGGCTAAGACAAATTTTGTCACAGACACTCTATGTGCCATGTCTCATAACGGCAGAGATTTAGAAAGTGCTATGGAGCACCGTCAAATATACTGAGAAATGAGACAATAACTTACTGAGAAGTATGACTGTCAAGGGGACACTTTTCACACATGTCCCCCTATGTTTTTATATTCATTTTTATATCTTCTTTTTATGTTTTTTATTATATATTATGGGTGTGATGTCAGAAAAGAGGCGCCGCCCCAGCAGTTTTAAGGCGCATTAAATGAGTGTATAGTGCTCCTGAAAGAATGAACCTGTTGAAAATTTGGTGTCTGGTATACCTTGCATAGCATATTTGAGGCGCTTAATTTTGGCACATAGCTAGAGATGGGCGAATTGATTCTAACGAAGTGAAATTCGTTTAGAATGTCAGGAAAACTTCGGTTCTGAATGACGTTGAAATTTGGGGGACTTCGGGTGAACGAAGTGTGCTTTTGATTGATAAAATGGCTGCGAGCACATGGCGTTACATGGGGCAAAGCACTCTGGGGGAAGAAGGGCATAGCCTGCATGACATGTGCAAAGATGAAGCCAATCAGAGACCGGCGGGATTCTGTGACGTCACCGCACTATATAAGTCCGGGCGCGACGCTGGGAGCTCATACCGCTCTCACTGTACTGATCAGGGAAGGTGCTGCCGCGGCTGCTTGTAATAGCTCTTACTGAACTGATTTTTATACAGCGATTTTTGGGGGGTGTCTCAGCTTTTCTCCGAGACTGCTTCTCTTAACGTTCTATTTCTGATTCTGTGGGTATTGGAACTGAAGTCCAGTGTGCGTCCAGTGCAGCTGCATATACATTTTAATGCTATCTGCTCACAGCACATTGAATATCCAAGGGGGATCTAAGCCTGTTCCTGTTGTATTCATTTAAAGAAACAGCGTTTTTACAATACAAATACCACTTCATTTTTGGCTGCTCAATTCTTTGGCGCAATTTACATCCAGGGTTTAATTAAGCGTTGTTTTGCTGCTGTGGTGGCTAAAATAAACCGTCTTTCACCGCCAAAAAATACATTTTTCCTGTAGCATAATTCACAAGCGAAGGTTAATTACAATTTTTTCTCTTGTTGTGTAGCGTAAAAAACACGCCATTGTAACACGCTACAAAGCTGGTAGTTTGTGGTTGCTCAATTGTTTGGCGCAATTTACATCCAGGGGTTAATTAAGCGTTGTTTTGCTGCTGTGGTGACTAAAATAAACCGTCTTTCACCGCCAAAAAATACATTTTTCCTGTAGCATAATTCACAAGCGAAGGTTAATTACAATTTTTTCTCTTGTTGTGTAGCGTAAAAAACACGCCATTGTAACACGATACAAAGCTAGTAGTTTGTGGTTACTCAATTGTTTGGCGCAATTTACATCCAGGGGTTAACTAATATTTTTTCTGCAGTTTTACTCAGTAAAAGAAACTTTCTTTTTCACCGCCACAGAAGAAATTCTGTAGCATAATTCATATCCGAAGGTTAATTAAGCCTGTTTGTGCTTTTACATTCAGTAAAATACACAGAGTTTTTAAACGGCACATACAAGTCAATTTTTCCTGCCCATTTGTGGAGCGCAATTTATATCCAAGGGTACCCAAGCTTCTTAGTGGGTTCATTTGGAGTCAAATACAGGGTGTGTATTTATTATATACAGATATCTTCATCAAACAGTGTCTGTACATTTTAGAACAAACATATGTCAGACAGAGAGGTGGCAGGCTCTTCACCTGCGAGTGGCAGAGGCACAAACATTCCAGGCCCAGGTCACAGCACAGAAAGGGGGAAACGTCGCAGCTGGGGTCACTGGGTGAGGCCACTACTGCCGGTTTCATCTTGCGGCCGTGTGTTGTTAAGCATCCCAATGGTTCTTTTTTGGTTGACTAGTCATCCACTTCCTCCCAGATGACATCTGTCATCCCCCAGCCAAGAGTCGGTGGGAACTTCAGACACAACCCTTAGTTGGCATGGCCCGGAGCGGGTCAGCGGCCCTCACACTTCCTCAACCCGCCTCTTCCCATCCGGTTCCCTCAGCCAGAGATCTACTATGTGGTCTGGGCTCAGCGCCACTATATAGCGAGGATGAACTAATTTGAGGAGGGCAGTCAGCAGCTACTTGGCAGCGAAGAAATGGGGCCAATATCCCCTGCTTCTTGCAGTAGGCGGCAAAGTATAGATGTTGAGAGTGGCATCTATACTTTGTTGTGAGGGGTCAGCCTCTGCATACCAAGACCGGTGATGAGGACAGCAGTGACGATGAAACACAATGATGTACCCGACCGCATTTGGGAGCCGGGTGAGGCAAGGGCTTCATCATCGTCAGGAGAAGAGGGCGTCAGCTTGCGCGTCAGGCAGCAGCGCAGCCAGCAAGTGGGTTTGTGTGGCCGTGATTTCAGGGAGGATAGCAGCAGAGTGGGGGTCGGAGCCAAGCGGCCACGGGGTAAAAAACCCACTTCGCAGGTCCAAAAAAGTAGCGGCACAGGGGCTCAGCGAGGCAGCGGCGGCAGTAGTCACTCAGTGCGGAGCGTTGGCGGTAAAATCCGATATTCGGCGGTGTGGCAGTTCTTTGCTAAGACACCGGAGGAGCCAAAAATGGGTATATGTAGAATCTGTAGGCAGAAAGTGAAGTGTGGCCAGGGAGCTAACGTTGGCACCACGGCCCTTCGTCAACACATGCAGCATCACCATCCGGTGGCCTGGGAGAAACGTGGCTCAGATGTGGTGGTCCATCCTGCCGCCGCAGCAACAGCAGCAGCAGCAGCAGCGCCCAATGGCTTGTGCCGAGCCGAGATGGAGAGTTCCAAGCCGTAATTTCTTTTCCAAAAAGGCAGTACCAGCACTTCATAAATATGTAGGACAGAAGGTGGGCCAGTCCTTGAGCTTATCGGTTTGTTCCAAGGTGCACGGCAGCGCGGACATCTGGAGCTGTAACTACGGTCAGGGCCAGTACATGTCCTTTACGGCCCACTGGGTGAATGTGCTTCGTGCACAGGCACACCAACAACTTGGACAGGAGACGCCGCTTTCTCCTCCACGTTGTCAAACTGCGGCTCCTGCGCCAATGTCCGCCTCCTCCTCCTCCACCACCGCCACCACCATCTCAGCCTCCACAAGTACTGCTCCATCATACCACATGTGTAGGACACAGCGGTGCCACGCAGTTCTACACCTGGCTTGCCTCTGCGAACGAAGTCACACAGGGGAGGAACTGCTCCGCGTCATGCAGCAAGAAATCGGTGTGGTTTTCTCCGCGCCAACTGCAAATCGGAACCATGGTGATGGACAATGGGAGGAACATGGTGTCCGCGCTGCACTGAGGAGGGATGGTCCATGCGCCCTGCATGGTGCACGTGTTCAATCTGGTTGTGAAAAGGTTCCTGAAGTCTTCCACCGATCTTCAGAAGATTCTGAAAATGGCCAGGAAACTGTGCATGCACTTCATCCATTCCTACAAAGCCAGGAACACACTCCTCGAGTTGCAGCGGCAGAACGGCCTCCCCCAACACACTTTGATATGCAATGTTTCCACCCATTGGAATTCCAGGCTGCACATGTTGGACCGACTGTATGAACATAGACAGGCCATTAATGATTTTTTGATGATCCAGGCGGACAGGAGTACTCCCCTTTGTAACTTTGATGTCAGCCAGTGGCAGCTCATGCGTGACACCTGCCGTTTGTTGAGGCCATTCGAGGAGGCCACATTATTTGTCAGTCACCAGGACTACGGGATGAATAATGTCATTCCACTGCTTCATGTCCTGGAACAGATGCTGAAAAATCTGTCTGGGCAGGGGACTGGAGACGTGGCGACTACATCTCGCGGCCACATGAGTCCGTTGGGGACTGAAATGGAGGAGGAGGAGGACTTTGGAGCAGAAGCATTGTCTGGTGAAATGAGTGGATTTTCTACCCAAGTGACAAGAGAAGAGGAGCAGGAGCAGCTGGAGGAGGTAGATGGAGATGAGGAAGACGAGGCAGATGACCCGCAAGCACCGTGGCAGTATACAGTGGAGATGGAGGCAGAGAGCCCCTTGGAGTCACTTGTGCAGATGGCCCGCAGCATGCTGATTTGCCTGGCTAGTGACAGTCGAATAGTCAGCATCCGGCAGAGGGATGACTTCTGGCTCTCCACCCTATTGGACCCTAGCTACCGGTCCAAAATGGGAGCCTTTATCCCAGCTATTGAGTGGGAGGACAAACTCAAATACTATAGGGAAATCCTCCGTAGTCAGTTGGCCACTGCCTATGTGCGGCTTTGTCCCTCCTCTGACAGGTCTGACCGGGGGGTTCTTCAGCGCTCACATACTACTGCCGCGGCTGCTGGGGGAAGGTGGGAGGGTAGGAGCAGTACCAGCTCCATCAGCAGCAACCTAAGTCTGGAGTCACTGATGAGCAGCTTCCTTCACCCGCCTAGTGAGGAGGGCAGTCACCAGCAGCAGCAGCAGGACCTGGAGCAGACCCTGAACCAACAGGGGGTGGCCTACTTGGACAGCACTCTGCCACCCCAGTTAGAAGATCCGCTGGACTACTGAGCAGCCAAACTTGATTTGTGGCCACAACTTGCCGAGTTTGCAGTGGAGAAGCTGTACTGACCGGCCAGTGGTGTGGCATCAGAGCGGGTGTTCAGTGCGGCAGGGGCCATCGATACCCCAAGGAGAACCCGCTTGTCCGCGGGAAATGTGGAACGATTAACCTTTGTCAAGATGAATCAGGCGTGGATCGGCCAGGATTTCCACACACCAATGCCTTAGGCGTCAGACTACATCAGCCATGACGCCTCACCCAATCTGTGAGAAATGAGTCTGGGTTCAAACTACCTGCCTCAACCACTTTTCTGATGCCGCCACCCGCCTGATGCCACACATCTGCTGACAGTTTCTCCATCTGCCACCAACCATCTTTACCAGGGACTGGTATTGCCACCCACTTCCACACTCTGTCATTGAGCCACTTTATGACCTCATGCTGCTGCTGCTGTTGCTGGTGCCGTGACATCCACACTGTGTCATTGTGCCACTCTCTGACCTCATGCTGTTGCTCCTGCCGCCATCACCTCCACTCTCTGTCATTGTGCCACTCTGTGGCCTACTCCAGTTTTTGCCACCTCCAGAATGTCATTGTGCCACTCTCTGAACTCATGCTACTGCCACCGTCACCTCCACTCTCTGTCATTGTCCCATCCTGTGGCCTACTCCTGTTTTTGCCACCTCCAGAATGTCATTGTGCCACTGTCTTACCTCATGCTGCTGCTGTGGCTGCTGCCGTGACCTCCACACTGTCATTGTGCCACTCTGTGGCCTACTCCTGTTTTTTCCACCTTCATAATGTCACTGTGCCACTGTCTGACCTCTTGCTGCTGCTGCCGTGACCTCAATTCTCTGTCATTGTGCCACTCTGTGGCTTACTCCAGTTTTTGCCACCTCCAGAATATCATTGTGCCACTGTCTGACCTCATGCTGCTGCCGCCGTCACCTCCACTCTCTGTCATTGTGCCACTCTGTGGCCTACTCCTGTTTTTGCCACCTCCAACATGTGATTGTGCCACTGTCTGACCTCATGCTGCTGCCGCCGTCACCTCCACTCTCTGTTATTGTGCCACTATATGGCTTACTCCTGTTTTTGCCACCTCCAGAATGTCATTGTGCCACTCTCTGACCTCATGCTGCTGCTGTGGCTGCTTCCGTAACCTACACACTGTGTCATTGTGTCACTCTGTGGCCAACTCCTGTTTTTGCCACCTTCAGAATGTCATTGTGCCACTGTCTGACCTCATGCTGCTGCTGACGTCACCTCCACGCTCTGTCATTGTGCCACTCTGTGGCCTACTCCTGTTTTTGCCACATCCAGACGGTCATTGTGCCACTGTCTGACCTCATGCTGCTGCCGCCGTCACCTCCACTCTCTGTCATTGTGCCACTCTGTGGCCTACTCCTGTTTTTGCCACCTCCAGAATGTCATCGTGCCACTGTCTGACCTCATGCTGCTGCCGCCGTCACCTCCAAGCTGTGTCATTGTGCCACTCTGTGGCCTACTCCTGTTTTTGCCACCTCCAGAATGACATTTTGCCACTGTCCCGACCTCATGCTGCTGCTGTGGCTGCTGCCGTGACCTCACCTGTGTCATTGTGCCAGTTCTGTGGGCCCACTCCTGTTTTTGCCACCCTCCATAATGTCATGTGCCACTCTCTGACCTCATGCTGTGCTGGGTGCTCCCTGACCTCCACACTCTGTCATTGTGCCACTCTGTGGCCTACTCCAGTTTTTGCCACCTCCAAAATGTCATTGTGCCACTCTCTGACCTCATGCTGCTGCCGCCGTCACCTCCACTCTCTGTCATTGTGCCACTCTGTGGCCTACTCCTGTTTTTGCCACCTCCAGAATGTCATTGTGCCACTGTCTGACATCATGCTGCTGTGGCTGCGCCGTCACCTCCACACTCTGTTCACTAATGTTGCCACCTGAGCTCTCAGCTTGTATTTTTCCAGCTTTCGCTGGCATGACTTTATCAGGCAACATTCCCGCTTCAGTTTTTTGGTCAGTTTTGCCCTCTTACGTGCCCAGGGAATTTTATAGTGAAGCGATTCTAAGAGCAGTGGCAGTCATGTGCGTGTCATACTAAAACACAACATTGTATGAAGACCAAACCAAGCTTCCTCTGCATATTTAAGCATGGCACAACGTTCTACAGAACCCTGCAGGCTCTGTGCAGCCTGGAAATAGCTGTTTTTTAACATGATTCATCCCGAAGTAATTCGGACCGAAGTTATTTTTGTCGTGAAATTCGGCGAAGTGAGCGATCCGAATTTTTGAGAAATTCGCCCATCTCTACACATAGCATATCATTGCTTGCATATTTGATGCACCTATTTTTGGTGTTTGACAGTTCATTTATATAGAGAATAGAGTTTTTTGCTACAAAATACACCAAAAAAATGGTGCAGTCCTAATGGGAACTGTCGCCCTATGTTTTAATTTTTAGATCTATATTTTTTAGCTATTACCTAATGAGTGGAAGCAAAAGCATATTATATTTACTTATTTATTATTCTAAATAATTAAAAAATTTTCTTATAAACTATATCCAGACACAAATAAAAAAAAGTTTGAATTTACATTTTTTCCCCTTTTAATGTGAACAATATTTGTTCATTGTTATCAATATTTTGCATCACACTTTACCATCAAAAGCTGCAACAACATTTTATTGACAGAGGGGTCTCATCCACTGTACTCTCATTAGAAAAAACAACACAAAATACAGTACTGAGCCAAAACATTAAGACCAGAGGAAGTGAATAACATTGATAATCTCCTGACAATGGCTCCTGTCAAGGGGTTAGATACTGTATATTAGGCAGCAATTATAAAGTCAGTTCTTGAAGATGATGTGTTCGAAACAAGAAAAATGGGCAAGTGTAAGGATCTGAGTGACTTTAATAAGGGCCAGAATGTGATGGCTAGATGACTGGGTCAGAGCATCTGCAAAACACTGAGTCTTGTGGGGTGTTAGTGGTATGCAGTGGTTAGTACTCACCAAAAGTGGGCCAAGGAAGGACAATTTGTGAACCAGTGACAAGAACATGGGGGGTTCAAAGATAACTGATTAGCATGATTATAGGATAACCTATTTAGTTAAATCACACAGAAGATCTACTGTACACCAAATTTTTTAAAAAATTTAATTGGCTAGAAAAAACTGTACAATGCACTCCAACCCAATTCCACGAGGCCACAGAAGCCTGAAAACGTGCCTGTTTCATGAATTATATTTATATTTACATCATGTTGACAGCCATGTGCACGTGCATCACTTACCTGAGAACGTGTTAACAAAAGGGAGCACTTTGGAAATAGGGTAAGTTGGTGGAGGCAATATGATGCATTGAGCAACTTTCTACTGAGAAGCCCAGGATCCTGATTTTAAGGTAACATATACCGGAATATTATGGCAGACTAAGTACAATTTCTCGCGGCCGTATGTCACGTTTCACGTGGGACCGTCTCCGTGTCTGTCGTGTCTCCGCTGGGGCTCCCTGTTGGGGTCCCGGCGGCCTGTGTTCTTTGCTGTGTACTTGCCTGTCCTGTTGCTCCTGCTTCCTGAGGTCCTTTACTGCACGCCCTCCCGGGCGCAGTGCGGCAGCTTCCCTGCCCTTTATTGGGCTGGTTCTTTTCTTCCTCTTGACCCGTGACCCCGGCTATAAGAGGATTTCCTGTTTTTTGCTTTTATCATCCATGTTGGCCTCAGAGGGTGCTTGTCCACTGAACTCCTGCCAGCTTCCTGGACTTACCCCTGAGATGCCTGGTTCGTCCCGCAGTCCACCAGAGTCCCCCGACCCCCTGCCGTCGCCCCTTTTGCTGTCTCGACCGCGTATTCTCCGTGTACCTGTTTGTTTTCTGCGAAAACCCGATGTTGCACCTGTTTTTGGTTCCCTTTTTCCTATTACCAGCTTTTGTGCCTGATTCCTGTCCTGCACCTGCCTGGGTTCCTGTCCTGCACCCCGGCTGTCACCGTAGGGACCACGTAGGGGGAGCGACCTGGGGTTTTCCCCCGCAAAGTCCCCCCTGTTTTGTGGCGGGCTCCGATGAAGACCAGGGCCCCCTTTAAATCCACTCCCCGGCGTGGGTCTCAGCTACCATCTGCGCCGAGCACATGCATCCCCACCCCGTTCGAGCGATCGGGGGCCCCAGCTAAGTTTTAATTTCCCGGATTGTTACATCATAGTATTCCCTACTGACAGTGTCCTCTTTTATGGAGATAATGCAACCTACCACACTGCAAAGACTGCTTAGGAATGGTTCTGGGGAATATGACGAAACTTAAAAGGTGGGACTTGGCCTCCAATTTCCCCCACCATCCAATACAAGATTAAAGAGGCCGCACCCGGTTTTTTTTTTGTAAAATAAATGGACTATACCACAAAGGCTTGTAAAAAAATCCCCATTTTTCAAAAGGAAAAAATAAAAACCTTTAAAAAAAAGTTGTTTAACTTCTTTTTTTAATGCAAATACTCAAAGAGTCAAACTTTCGTTTCTCAGAGAAGAGTCCAACAAAAACAGTTCATTGCAAAACCACCCCCTTTATTGTAATAGTTTGGCCGTTGTATTGAAATCATACGCGTGTGTAGGCTTTAAGCACGACCGTTACAGTCCTTAGTGTAACTTCATTGTTCAACCTCCCCATGAAGAGTGCCTGAGGTTTTAAAAGTGTAAAAAAAGGCATCAGGGGAGCGTCTCCCGACCTCCCCTGAAGCCACCATCCTCGCCGCCCGGGTTTTTTCCCCGTACTTCAAAAAAAAGCGCTGAGAGCAGGGAGCCCCGAGCACTACAAAAGGGGCCCGGGGGCAAGCGGAACCCACGGGGGCTCCCCCCCTACCTCGAACTGAAAAACCAAGCAGAAAGGGACAGGGAGTTTTCGCAGAGGAAAAAGGGGGGCAGAAGTGGCAGCGAGATGGGTGGCGGGAGTGTTTTGCAGAGGAGAGGGGTGGGCAGAAGACACAGAAAAGGGGTTTTTGGCAGAGTGTGCAAGGAGATGGGGGGGCAGAGAGTGCAGAGGAATGGGGGGGGCAAAAGGTGAAAGAGGAGAGGGGGGAAAGAGTGGGGCAAGGAAGGGGGTGGCAGAGTGTGAAAGGGGAGAGGGGTTTGGCAGATTTGGTGTGTCGCAAGGAAGAGGGGTGGCAATTTGTTTTGTGCAGAGGGGGAAGGGTTTGGCAGAGTGTGTGTGCAGAGGAGATGCGTGTGTGGGGTTGTTTCAGTGTAAATTAGGGGTGTTTTTTTGTATGTTTTCGAGGGGTGGGGGTTTTTGAGTCTCTGGGGGGGGGGTTATGGTTGTGAGGGAGGGGTTTTGGGGTTTTTGGAATTGAAAGGGGGTTTGATTTCCCACTAACTCTGTCCCTTGCTCCGGGCCCCCTGGGGTTCTGTCTCTGGCTTCTCATTTGGGCAGGGGGACGGGCCCACAAGGGGAAGAATTTGCCCCTTTTTCCCTTTCCCTGCCCCTTGGTCTGCCCTTTGGTGGCTGCAGAGGCGGGAGACGGGCCGAAAGGGAACAGCCTTTTGGTGATTGCCTCGGGCAATAGCCTATTCACATCCAAAAACGGTTTACCCTCCACCCCCAAAGGTTCACCCATTTTTCCTATCCGGAAAGCGGATTTTTACCTTGGGTGTTTTGGTGCACCCATCTTTCTTAGGATCTGTAGGGTATCCACCCCAATTTTTAATAAAGTGCAATGTTTTTTTTTAATTACAGGTTCCCATTTGGACAACGTCGGTTTCCGGGTGGACTACGTGGGAATAAACCCTTGGGATCTTTTTTTTTTTCAAAAAAAATTTGGTTTAAAAAAGAGGGCGGGTCGGGGAGGGGGTTTATTTAAAAATAAAATTTTTTCCCCCCGGGGAAATTTAGTTTTGTTTTTTTTTCCAAAAAATTTCCCAGTGTAAAGTATTGGAGGTTTTCTGACCGACACCTCTTCATTACTATCGCAGGGGGCCCTTGGTGCAGCCAGATGTGTTAATCTTTTCCCCAAAGGCGGACAAAAACCCCAGGCCCACATTACCCCCATACCAAACACACCAGGGAACGGGAAGACCCGGGGAAACCATCAGAAGGGACCCTCTAATTTTGGGGCTTTGTCGACTGGGGGTCGGGGGCCCCAGGGAATTGAATTTTTGGGGGGGCCCCCCCCTCTGTAAAAGGAAAAATATTCCCGGGCCCCTCTGGACAAAATGCCCCTTTTTTACCACAAAAAATTAAAAATTTGGGCAAACAGAACTGAAAAGTGTAGAACAATAGCAAGGGACTCGCATATCTGTCAATCCCCCAATTGTAATCTAAAAACATAGACACAGGGCTAAAAAAGCCCTTTTCTATGAAATCCCCCTCCCCCCCAAAAAATTTCCCCCCCCTCCACCCACATAAAAATTACCCCCTTCCACCCCACAACAATACCCCCCCCCCCACATACAATTTCCCCCTCCACCCACATACAATATCCCCCTCCACCCACAAAAAAAATCCCCACCACCCACAAACAATATCCCCACCACCCACATACAAAAACCCCCCTTCCACCCCCCATACAAAAACCCCTCCACCCCAAAACAAAATTTTCCCTCCCCCCACAAACAAATCCCCTCCACCCCATCCCAATATCCCCCCCCACCCCATAAAATTACCCCCTCCCCCCAACAAACAATAACCACTCCACCCACATACAATATCCCCCCCCCCCACATAAAAATTATCCCCCTCCCCCCACATAAAATACCCCCTCCACCCCCCTACAAAATCCCCGTCCACCCCCATACAATATCCCCGCCACCCGCATAAACTACCCCCCCCACCCGCATACAATATCCCCTCCACCCCTTTAAAATACCCCCCCTCCACCCGCATACAATATCCCCCTCCACCCGCAAACAAATCCCCCACCACCCACAAACAAAATCCCCCTCCACCCACAAACAAAAAACCCCACCACCCACATCCCAATATCCCCCCCACCCACATACAATATCCCCTCCCCCCACATAAAAATTAAATCCTTTCCCCCTCCACCCACATACCCCCCCCCCAATTCCCCTCCACCCACATAAAATATCCCCCCCCCACCCACAAAACAATTACCCCCTCCCCCATACAATACCCCCCTCCACCCACTTACAATATCCCCCGCCCCCAAAAAACCCCCAAATACAATATCCACCCCCACCCACATAAAAATTCCCCCCCCTCCCCCCCCACAAAACATCCCCCCCCCTCCACCCCCATACAATTCCCCCTCCCCCCACATAAAATTATCCTCCCTCCACCCACTTTCAAAAACCCTAAAAAACTTTTTCCCTTGGTCACACCCCCCTATCCAATAAAAAAGAAAAATAACCCCTAAAAATTAGGGACTCCCCGGAGATTAAATATCGGATGAGTCGTTTTTTTTCCCTTCTTTTTCTGCACCCCTTCCACACCACCATGATGACTTGTCCCGCCACAATTTTCCCTTTTTTTCCCTGCAAAAGGTTATTTAAACCCCAAAAATATCTTTAGAAACCTCAAAATTTTTCCCAAGGGCAAATTCTCTTTTACCCAAGTCCAACCTTTTTTTCCCTTTTTCCCCCCAAAACTTTTTTTCCCCCAGGGGGGGGCGGGTTTCAACCTTAACCAAAGAAGGTTTTTGGATTCCTTTTTGGGTTGGAATGGGGGGGGAAATTCCACCCCCCCTTTTTTAAGTTTAATCCCAAAAAAAAAAACAAACTACTTGGGCTGCTCCCCTAAAAAAAATTTAAAATTTTTCCCCGGTAGGAAAGAAAAACCCCTTTAGGTAGGTGGGCAAATGGGCCCAAGGCCCCAGCGTAGGTGGGTGGTTTTCTCCCGGGGTTAGGTAAGTTTGTAGGTATTTTAGGGCCCCCCAAAATATTGGGGGGGGGGGGGGGGGGGGGGTGCAACAGTTGGGGGCCCCCTTTTAAAGGGTAGTATACAGGCAGTTAGGGTTTTCCCAAATAAAGGGTATAAAAGGGGCCAGTTTAGGGCTTCCCATGAAGTAGTAAACGGGCATTTAAAGGCCCCTTCCTTTAGGTATTTTTCGGGCCCATTTAGGGGCCCTCCTTTAGCTATTTTCGGGAAGTCCCCCCCCCCCTTTAGCTACTGTGTAGGAGTGGGGGCCCCCTTTATATTTAGGTAGGCCGGGGGCCCCTTTTTTAAAGTCAGGCCCCCCTGTAGGTATTGGGGCCCCTTTAGTATTTTTAGGTACCGGGCCCCCTTTGAAGCCCGGGCCCCCCCCCGTAGGTAAACGGGGCGTCCCTTTTATTCAAGGCTTCCCTTTGGGTTTAGCCGGGGCCCCCCCCTTAAAAAGTCGGGGCCCCCCTTTGGTAGCCCAGGCCCCCCCTGAAGGAAGCCCGGGGGCCCCCTTAAGGTAGCCGGGGCCCCCTCGGAAGAAGCCGGGGGGCCCCCCGGTAGGTAGCCGGGGCCCCTTTTTAAATTACCAGGGACCCCCCTGTAGTCAACCCCCCTTTGTACCGGGCCCCCCATGAAAGCCCAGAGCTCCCTTTAAAGGCAGAGCTCCCTTGAACCCGGGGGGCCCCTTTCTTTTTAAGTCAGAGCTCCCTTTAGCCGGGGCCCCCCCTTTTGGGGCCAAGCCCCCTTTTTAACCCAAAAGCCGCTTGTAGCCAGAGCCCCCCTTGTAGTCAAAGCCCCGCCTGAAGTCAAAAGCCCCCCCGTATTCAGACCCCCCCCCCGTGGGCAGAGCCCCCCTGTGCCCAGGGGGCCCCCCCCCCTTGTAGTCAGGGCCCCCTTTTGTCAGACCCCCCCTTTAGTCAGGGCCCCCCCCTTTAGTCAAGCCCCCCCCTTTAGTCGGGAGCCCCCCTTTGTAAGAAGCCCCCCTTTTTAGCCGACCCCCCTTTTCCCCCCCTTTTAGAAAAACCCCCCCCCTGTAGCCAACCCCCCCCCCTTTAGCAGACCCCCCCGTAGTCTACCCCCCCCTGTACCCCCAGAGCCCCCTGTAGTCAGACCCCCCCCCTGAAAGCCAGAGCCCCCCCCTGTAGCCAACCCCCCTGTAGTCAGAGCCCCCCCTTACCCAGAGCCCCCCTTGTAGTCAAGCCCCCCTTTACCAGGGGCCCCCCTTTTGTAGCCAGAGCCCCCCTGTATTCAACCCCGCTTGTAGCGGAGCCCCCCCTGAGCCAGAGCCCCCCTTTTACCCGGGGCCCCCCTTAGTCTACCCCCCCTTTTTTAACCAAGCCCCCCTTGTAGCCAGACCCCCCCGGAGTCAGAGCCCTCCTTGTGGGCCAGACCCCCACTTGAATCCCAAAGGGACCACCCGGGTTTTTTCAGAGCCCCCCCTTGTAGCCGGGGCCCCCTTGTACCGGGGGCCCCCTGTAGTCACCCCCCCCCCCTGTAGTCAAGCCCCCCCCTTGTAGCCAGGGCCCCCCCCTTTATTCAGAGCCCCACTTGAAACCCCGCCACCCTGTAGTCAGAGCCCCCCCTTTGGGTACCCCAAGCCCCCCTTTTAACCCAGACCCCCCCCCTTGTAGCCAGAGCCCCCCGGGTAGTCGGGGCCCCCCTGTAGCCTTTGGCCCCCCCTTGGGGCCAGGGCCCCCCCTGAAGCCCAGACCCCCCCCCTTGTGGGCCAGAGCCCCCCTTGTACCAAGCCCCCCTGGGGTAGCGGGAGCCCCCCTGTAGCCAGAGCCCCCCTTGTAGAAAGAGCCCCCCTTGAAGTCAGAGCCCCCCTGGTACCAAGCCCCCCTTGTAGTCAGACCCCCCAATGTTCAGAGAGCCCCCTTGTAGCCCCCCCCGGGGACCCCCCCCTGTAGTCAGACCCGCCCGGTACCAGACCCCCCCCCCCCTTGGGAAAGTCAGACCCCCCTTGAGTCAGACCCCCCTTGTATTCAAGCCCCCCCTTTGGTATCAAAACCCCCCCCGGGTAGCCAAAAGCCCCCCTGTAGCAGAGCCCCCCCTTAGCCAAACCCCCCCGGGTACCCCAGACCCCCCCCCGTAGCCAGAGCCCCCCCTGTAGCCCGAGCCCCCCAAAAAAAAAAAGGAAACCCAAGCCCCCCCTGTAGCCAAGGGGCCCCCCTTTTGGCCAACCCCCCCCGGGAAGCCAGAGCCCCCCCTTGTAACCCCCCAGGGGCCCCCCCTGAAAGTCAGAGCCCCCCTTATTTCAGACCCCCCCTTTGGTAGTCAACCCCCCCTTTGTAGTCAACCCCCCCCTTTACCCAGACCCCCCCCTGTAGCCAGAGCCCCCCCTTTTATTTTCCCAGGGGCCCCCTGTATTCAAGCCCCCTGAAACCAACCCCCCCTTGTACCAAGCCCCCCTGTAGCCACCCCCCCTTGTAGGTAGTTTTAA
The DNA here is from genome assembly GCA_025379985.1 of Phyllomedusa bahiana. NCBI lineage: Eukaryota > Metazoa > Chordata > Amphibia > Anura > Hylidae > Phyllomedusa > Phyllomedusa bahiana. Next base: position 85,465 of record JAODAL010009653.1, on the reverse strand, counting down.
AAAAAAAAAACAAAAAACCCTTTTAACCGGGCTCCGGCCCCCCCCCCCCGGCCCCCCTCGGGTGCTCCCGGGCCGGCTCCGTACTGGCGCCCTGCAAAGGGGGCCCGGCGGGTGAAGTAAACTTCACCGCGCCCCCAAACTTCACCAGGGGGGGCCCGGGCCCCCGGGCAGCTAAAGGGCCCTAATGCTTTCAGCCTCCCGGGGGAAGCAGCGGAGGGCAGCGCTAGGGGTTTTTTGTGCTCCGCTGACACCGCCCCCATCCCCGGGAGGGGGGGAATTATTTTCCCCACCCCGGGGGCCCCGGTCCTCTGAGGGGCTCGGACCCCGGGGCCCGGGCGCTCAGGGCCCGGATCCCGGGGAGGGGCCCCGGGGGAGCGAGGGAACGCCCCCCCGGGGGCCCCACAGGGGCTCGGGGGGGGCCCCCCGGGGGATCCCCCGGGTCCCCGGGGGGCCCCAGCCACCCTGAAAGTGAGGGGCTGTTTTCTGGAGCATTTAAAGGCTGGATTTTTAAAGGGAAAAAACCCATTATCATTTTTTTCCCCCATTCTAAATGTTCGGGCTGCCCTTTTTTGGTTTTTTACCTTGGCGGGTTTTGGGAAAATTTTTGGGGGGCCCCCCAAATGCCCAATTTTTTTTTTCTGAATTTGTATTTATTTTATGAGAATCTGATCACGGGCATCCACTGTATGATAACAGGAGGTGACCGTGTTTAGGGTTCTCGATAGTAAATGATATTTGAAAAAAAATAAGACAAGAGGTCCTCTCATATTTCCATAACCAGCAAGGTAAACCACAGCTACAGCCTGCTAATATCACCAATGGGATGGGTCCATAAACACTGGTCCCTTCTCATTCTAAAAATTTTTCAGCCCGCAGCGCCCCAGAGCGGACATCACATAGAGGGTCCACTTCTGATGGTTACCGCTTTTCAGTTACCGCTGGTGCTTTAGTACTGGGGCAATAGTGACACAGGGTTAGTGTCCGCCTAAGAGATGACAATAAAAACTACTGATGGTTGACACCAAGCCCAATCGCTAGTAATGGAGAGGATCTGTCAGATACCGCCATTACTAAAAACTGAAATTAAGTTGAAAAAGACACAATTTACACAAAAAACTTTTTTTGTTTTGTATGTAAATGAACCACTCATGACAATCAGCCCTCTTTCACCATTTTATTAAGAAATCAATCCAACGTTGGTCCTACATAATCCCAATTGAGTCCCGACATAGTTCCAAAGGGAACTTGTATGAATTATAAGAACATTAAAAAAAATGACAGTACAAAACTCCATCTCCTGCATACCCTGAAGATCATATCCTCGAATGATCTTCTGGGGGTGCAGGGTACGAGTTCAACCTGCACAATATGATTCTCGGAGTGCAGGCGGCAGCCGTAGCATAATCTCATGGGGGATGGTCCTTGCCCCCCAGTGAGAGATTGTAAACCTGTGCTCTGTACTCCTTTCTCCTACCACTCCCCACATTGTGTTATGCATCCTAGTACCAACACAAAATACAACACCCTCATTACCCCATAACCTCTCCACCTTAATACCCCATAATCCTTTCACCTCCAGTTATCACTCCACCTATAGCCCCATAACCTTTCACCTACACCTCCCACCTATCAACCCATGGTTGCTTGTACGGCGTGGCCTACAGGTAGGATGTGCTGAAAAAAATAGAATGTCTAGCTGTTTGTGTGGTAAATTTTGCAGGGACGAGTCATGTCGAGAAGTCATCTGGGCAGGATGGAGTAGAAAGGGAAAGATAACAATTCAGTCACAGAGGAGTCGTTCCGGTGAGTCCTTAATGTTACTGCACTGATAGTCACTTAAAGTGTTGCAGAGGCCTGTGTACACTGGCATATTTCCACGGTATAAATCACTGTTATGGTGGATATATTGATTGTAATTTAATGGTTTCGGTATAGGCAACAGTTTTGGGCGGTATCTCCAACTCTCCCTGGATGGTTGAGTAGGCTAACCGACAGTCAGGAAAGTGGGTGACGCCAAAAACCCAGCTTTCATCAGAGTCGTAAACACAGTAGGTGGGTAGGTGTGACTTTTTTCAAAGGGGAGTGGCTCACCATCAAGAGGGCGGTGGTTATGGACATTTTTGCCGCGGCACGCCGCACCTTCAATTCTCCTGCTTTTTTGCTTTCAAAAATATAATGTATATGTGTGTGTAATTGTATGAATATGTGTGTATATGTGTGTAAATATGTATGTGTATGTATGTGTGTATATATATATGTGTGTAAGTATATGTCTGTATATGTGTACATGCATGTATATATGTGTATGTATATATGTGTAAATGTCTGTGTATATGTATATTTTTGTGTACATATATGTATATGTGTGTATGTGTATATATGTGTGTAAATATGTCTGTGTATATATACATGTGTATATATGTATGTACATGTATGCGTGTATACATGTGTGACATGTATGTGTGTCAATGTGTGTATATATGTGTAAAATATATGGTATTTGTGTGAGGTTATATATGTGCTTTAGTCTATTCATGTATTAGTAGGTGTTGTGTATGTATATGTTGCGTGTATTATGTGCTCTGAATTTATGTGTGAATTTATTATGTATTTACATGTGTGTATGTTTGTATATATGTTGTGTACATATGTATATGAGTTAGTAAATGTGTGTATATATGTGTGTCTTTTGTATGATGAATGTATTATGCGTCTATAGTAAAAAAATAAAAAAGTCTTGTGTATAAACGTTTGTATATATTGTTACATATACACAACATCTATATACATAAATTCAATATTGCACCATTAATGTCACTATAAGTGCAAGTTCACACGGCTTATTGACGACCTAATGCGGGACAGATTCTCGCCCCCAGACATTCATTATTCACAGCGCGTACAACGCCGTAAATAATGTGCATGTCACTTTATCCCGACCGGGCGTATTCGCAGAGCGGGTGAGGAGACGGAATCCATAGTTACGTCTATGAGAACTGTGGATTACGTGTTAATGCCTGGGACGGATTTCCCAGCGTATTGCCAGCGCAAGATTACGGCGCGCCAGTACGGACTGGAAATTCAGTCCCAGAATAAGCCGTGTGAACGAGCCCTAAAAGGTAATCATGTCCCGTGGGGTGACATGTAAACTACAATATGATGGTCTATATATATATGATGTAATGAAGGTGATTGTCTGCCTGTTCCTGACTGCAGGATACGGCGTTTATCTATTTAGATAAATTCTTACATCTTGTTGATGATGTTGGAGCTTACATGTATAAGTGTGAGTTCAACGGTGTACAGTGGCCTGTTCCTTGTGCGTTTGCTATATGCATGCTGTGGGAGAAGTTCTACACTGGCAGCGGACATACTTCCTACAGCTACTCTGGCACGGCTCCATTCACCCTATGTCCTTTTCCCATTTACCCTTCTTTTGCCAGCCACACAGTAATGCTAGAAATACATTGGTCATATTATAGCACTCGTATTTGCATCAAGAGCAAATAAAAACGAGATCATTAAACCAGAGATGATTATTTTTTAGGGATCTATATATGTGGCAAATATAGTATTCAGGCTGGTGGGGTTTATATGCCAGGGTTGCGTATGTTTTTAGCCAGCTGTTGCGCCAGACTACTTAATCTTTGAAGGAGAGAAATTTGTTACCCCTGCCCTGAGAGCCATGTTAAAACTGGGAACGGACCCTACTTTGTAGAGGAGAGTTATGGGTTTGTCCACACGGCGTGTTCAGTCCGTGTTACATACGCTTTTAGCTGCGTGTTTGGATCTGTCTGTCGGTCCCCAAATGGACTCAAACACGCAGCTAACAAATAGCAAGGTGATTTAATGTTTTTAAATAAGAAGATCGGTCACAGGGGTGTAGAGTACAAATGTGCGTCACAGCCCATGCGATGTGATCTGTATGTTTACAACGCTCACCGGCACTGTAACTTAGAGGTGGAGAAGGGAGTAGGGGGAACGATCCGTCGAAACCTTCCTCCCTGTACCAGTGCAGATTCACTGAGTGTGCAGCTATGACTGACTCTGCGCGGCTACGTTGTGAAGCGGCCAGAGCGGAAGTTAGAGGAGAGATAAAGTGTCGGCCAGGGCGAGGGTGGGCGGCAAAGTTGCACCCCCCACTTGGGTGGGGTAAAATGCGGTCGCCGCCTCACCCACCCTGGTGGCGCTGTGGAACAGCGTCCAAGTCGCTACTTTGGCACTGTATTATTTAAAGATACCCACGCTGCTCAATACGATCGTATTAATAACGCGCGGGAGGAACGAGGCGGTATCCATAGTTCTCTATGAGAGCTATGGATTTAACGTAATCCCCACGTAGAAAATGCACCCCAAATAAGACAAGGTGAACATCCTATTCTTAGGGGTACAGGCCATAGCAAATCCAGGGTGTGTGTGTTCTCTGTTCCTCCTCAGAGACTGAGCCTAGAGGTATGGCCTGTACCCGCTCTCCACTCCTGGGAAGTTTGTATAGGAGTTGGGAAAAAGGTAAAACAGAGGTGGAAAAAGTGAAGAATTCTAGGAATATTTGGTTGTCAACATCTGCAGAAATAATTCTTCCCTTTTTTTTTTTCTTTATTTATACTTTAGCATGAAGGTGTGGAAAAATGGAGAAGAAAAGGGAACATGAACTGACTCTGAGAACAACTAACCTGTGAGTCACAAATGCACATGAACTGTAATCACTTATATTTCAGCAGAGCTCCTGTGTCATGGGGGTAGCCTATATAGGTTGCTGAGGTAGGCAGTCGCCCTTCTGCCTCATAAGAAGATACCAGCATTGTAGTAGCACATGGAATTTGGGGCCGCCATTTAACTTTTGCACTAGGGCCCAGAGCTTCAAAGTTACGGACTTGCTCTGTGTACAACTGCTTATCTACCTCTGTATGGTCAATGTATGGCTCAGTAATATTATAAAAAAAAAAAAAAATTGGTCCAAAGTGCAATGGTTTATATTCAGTAATGGGTGGTGATATATTCAGTCACTATGTGGTGTGGATATCATGGTCATGGATGGGTGGTCATTGGTCTTAGTGAATTATTGGTAATTTAACCTTGGAGTGTGGTTTTTTATAGCGATGTTACCTGGTAATTGTGGACCTTGTTTGTGGTTTTCTGCTCATTTTGTGTTGTGTTTTTTGTATTTTTTTTTTAGTAAAAGTATCATTCAGGCGTATTCGCGAGCGGGGAGGGGAGACGGAATCCATAGTTCTCTATGAGAATGGGGTTTATTAATGCTGGGACGGTTTTCACCAAGGTGGCAAACGGTGAATTATCCCTGAATCAGCCATGTGAACTGCCTATCGGGGGGCAGAAGGGGGCGGAGCGGAGGTCAGGCAGACGTTAAAAGAGGAGGCTTTTAGCCCTTATATTAGGGTATAAGTATGTTTGGATTAGTTTTAGTTGAAAGCAAAAAGTTAAGGGGACCCCCTTTCTATCCACACGGGCCCAAAAGGATCAGAAAAACCCAGAATTACAGATGGGCATTTTGGGGGACTGCGGAAAAAGTAAAAGGGACCATGAGTGGACAAGTGTTTACTGTGTCGCCGGCGCCAGCCCTTGCACAGTGGGTGAGAGGGGGTTTCCCAGTGCCAGCACCGTGCCAGCGGGACTGGGTTTGGAACCAAAAAAGGGGTTGAGAGGTCCCCAAGTGTCCAGAAAAAAGGATCTAAAATGATTTACATGAATGTGCTTCCCTCATAACTTTGTAATGTCCCAAGAAATATACCGTGAGTAAAGCCTCAAGTTCCCGGGAATTTGTGTTGTTGCTGTTATTTATGCCCGTGAAATTTTCCCCTACTACAGAGTTTCCACATTCCACCTCTCCCAAAACGAAACAGACCTGAGGATACCCGGGGAAATGGGGGTGAGGGTGTGCCGGGCAATGACAAGTTTTACCCCATACCCCTCTTGTGGTTTAAAGGGGAACCTGGGGGGGGGTGCTTTTCCCGGACAAAGGGTGGGAAACAGCGGCTGCCCCCAACAAGATAAAACCCTACCAACATCCTCGTTATTTTAAACATGAAAACTGTTTGGGTCTAAAAATTTTTACTTTGTTGGTTATAGAACCAAAAGAGCTCCCTTTTTTTATATAGTACTCTGGGGAAAATGGAGGGGCGCTTGATTGGTTGTAGGGCAAAAAAAAGGAGTTTTAGGCGTAGGAGTTTTCTACAGTTTTCCCCTGTGTTTTGTAAAAAAATTAATAGTTTTTCATTTTTTCTATTTTTGAAAAGATTATAGAGGATTATTTATTATCCGAGTAAAAAACATAAGTAGATCACCTTGTCAACAGGGTATGCTAGAATTTTTGGGGGGGGAAATTTTGAAAAAGAAAAAGGCTTACACTTGGTGGTTTTCCCGTGTAAAAATTTGTGGAAAAAACCCCTGGGTCCTTGATATTTGTGGGCCCTTGGGAAAAAATTAAACTGGACCTCTTGTCTTCCGCACCAGAACTAAGAAGTGTAGAATATACCTAGTTAAAACAAATCAGCCTTCCTCACCGCAAACCCAATTCATCCACAGATGGCATGTGCTGGAACCTAGTGAAACATTGATTATGAGAATTTATATGAAATTTTTCCTTTAAAAAAAAAAAATAAAGGCAATTATTGATGGAATAATAACAAAGTGAATTTCTACAAAAATATAGAAATGGAAGCGTGGAGTGAGAAAAAAAAGGTTTTTTACCACTCAACAATAGTCTTTAAAAAATAAAAAAACTTAAAGGGGAAAATTATACAAAGGCAGGGAAAAAAGGATTAAAAATATTAAAAAAATGAATGGTGTATAGTTACTACATAGGGCTAAAGATCACATAAAGCTGTAACATCCTGTTCCAAGCCTCCATATTCTAAATACATAAAGAAAACAATGCAATGTTCATAGAAAAATTAATAATTTCTAATGTAAAATTAAAAAGGCACTTAAAAAAAAGATACTGTAACATCAGATGTGCAAATAAGTAAAAAAAAAGCAATTTTTTACCTTTTAGCAAATTTTGTGGCTGGGGAAAGGGTACAGATCTCCAAACATATGCTTGATTTTTTAGGGGATACTTATTGTTTTCTGTTTTTATGTCTTTGACTTTTGGTTTGGTTTAGGCTTTTTGGACAGAGGAGGTTAAATTTTATTGCGGTAGTTTCCAGTACTTTTTTTATCAAAATTTTTGGTTTATTTTAAGCCCATTAATATCTTTTGGGCTACATTGTTAGCCATTTGACTCCTTGATTATACCCCGGTAAAAAAAGGGTCTGGGGGGAAACATAGACCGACATCTATGAATTTATTTATTGGGCGTTTAATGCACCCAAAAACTGCTGGCACACTGTTCTATAGATGGTACGATACATTTTAATACGCCTAGAATGCACCAAAATGTTTGGCGCATAACACTTTAATTCATAGTGTCGCATTATACACTCTTCTATATCTATTTAGAACTGGTGCGTCAGTGCACAGTTAGAAAAAAATGTTGCGTGCAAATAGATCTTTTTTGGACTACATTTGCTTCATGAAAAGGGAAAAATTGAGAAAAAAAATTCTCGAAACATTTGTATCTATAGGATTTGGAACAACAAACCAGTCACTAAGAAAAATCCTAAACAAATCCAAACTCTAAAATATAACTTTTAATATATACCCATAAAAATACAATTTCTAATCCAAAATCTATCTAAATCAATATATATAAACACACTGTCCCTATCTACTTTCCCTACACTTATCCTCAAATAGACCAAGTAATCGTCCCGATAAGGACGGCCTAGTCTTTGTAGGCTCACCCTATTAAGTCACTTTGTGTCCCTATCAAACACCAGAAATATTAGCATATATATATCTCTGTACAGTGTTTAAGGATATATCAAATCAAAATCCAAACACAGTTATCATTATTCATATAAAATCCCATGTCAAGTACTCAAAGACTCACAGTCCACTGATATGAATACTGCCATTTTTCTTTTAATCATAGGGTAAATGTCTATATCTATCGTCCGTGTAGGGAACATAAGATACATTTATCCAGCATCATTTCAAGATACATCAAACCTTATCCTTGACGCGTTTCCCCCCTCCATATTATAGGGTTCATCAGGAGGATCTCCTAGGGGACATCACACTGACTCAAGATAGTAGTCTCCTTGATAAGCTGATATCTCCATGTCCTATATCCCGTCTTAAATAGGTTACCGCTATTTGCCGCCTCCAGGTGTACTCACCACTCGGCGTCTTCAAAACGCTGCTGCGCATGCGCCGGCATCGGACGGCGTCATGACAACCGGCGCCGTCTAGCCGCGCACACGTCGATTTCCCGGCGTCTTGAGATTACTACTGCGCGTGCGTTGGCGGAGAGCGGTACCATAACAACCAGCACCGCTCAACCGCGCGTGCGCCGAACACTCGGCGTCACACTTCCACTGCGCATGCGCCGGCATCATTACTTGCCAGGATCATCTACGCACGCGTTCTCAAGATGTTAAATAGGGAGATGAGATACCCACCAGCCGCAGGTGGAACCCGCGTACAAACCCAAATTACATCCTAGGGGTTAGATATAAATCATACATATCACTAAGAGCAAACAATATACAGGTTATACACATCTTACATCCCATATTGGTGGTCAAAACAATAAGACGTTTAGTATATCAACTTCTTCCCATTAGGCCAAATATATCCCTGGGAGAATCCAATAAAGGGATACCCAATAAAACAAGAGAACCATCCTTTCAAAGAGATAAATCAATACAGATGTTTTCAAGAATGTAAAGTGTTCGGAACAAGTAATATATACGATCCCTAAGATAATAAATCTTGTGGCTATTCTGCCCAGATACAGTTCTATCCTTATGAGCCTACAGGATATCAAAGATACATTAAATATGTATACACTAGGAGAATTCAAATAAAACAGCCAAAATATAGAAGTTCATTAAGACCTCTGGCTGGTATCGTTTTCATTCTAAAGGTCCATTATGTTTCCTTACAAAGTAATTTTTTATCAGATTTCCCTTTCTCTCAATGTCGAGTTTATCTTTTCCATACACAGGAACATCATGCCTGAGGAATCTCCCTCATGCTCCATCCAGATATGCCTGGCAAGAGGGGTGTCACGTCTATGTCGCACATCCCCTAAGTGTTCACCAATGCGGATTTTTAACTGTCTGGTCGTCTTACCTATATATTGTTTACCACAACTACAATTACAGAGATAAACAACTTCCTGGGTACAGCAATTCATAAATCTCGAATCGCATAGGTCTTCCCTGTCACCGAACTCTTAAACTCCTTAGTCTGACAGATATACTTGCAAAATATACATCTTCCACATCTAAACATTCCCAACGGTTTACGTTCTAACCATGTACCTGTTGGTTTTGGTGACGTATAATGGCTATGAATCAGCCTATCCCTCAATGATCTCCTCTTCTATATGTCACTTGAGGAGTTTTTGAGAGACAGTCAGCTAGATCTTTATCACAATGCAATATACCCCAATATCTCCGCAATATCTTCATTACCTCATTATTTCGGTTGTCATATGTGCCTATTATCCTAAACCTAGTTTCCTCATCTCTTGGTCCCCTCGGGTTCAATAGATGGTTCCTGTCACTCCTAAGTGCGTTCTTAAATGCAGGCTTCAATACTGATGGAGGATATCCCCTTTCCAGGAACCTATCCTTGAGGTCATTTGCCTGTTGGTAAAAATCTCTTATTCTGGAGCAGTTTCTACGTATACATAGGTATTGACCTTTGGGTATACCTCTTTTTAGCTTTTCAGGGTGATATGAATCCCACCGCAGGAGGCTATTAGTAGCCGTCTCCTTGCGATGAGTCCAGGTTTGTATATAACCCAAATCATCCCTGAAGATCCTAAGATCCAGAAAAGCTATTTCCGACATATGAATCTCAAATGTAAATTTCAACCCAATCTCATTAGTGTTCAATACCTGAATAAATTCTCTAAACGACGCTTCCGTGCCCTGCCACAGCACGAAAACGTCATCTATAAATCTGCCCCAGTAAAGAATTTTATTGGTGAACCCCTCCATTTCCTCTCCGAACACCAGGGCCCTCTCCCACCAGCCCAGGAACAAATTCGCATACGTGGGAGCGCATGGGCTTCCCATGGCGGTACCCCTGAGCTGGTGGTACACCCTGGGTCCGAAGAGGAAATAGTTATGGGTAAGAATAAATTCCAACAGTTCAAGGACCATTTTGTTATGTTTTTCAAATTGTCTCCCCCTCATTCCAAGGAAATATTTCACGGCATGGAGGCCCCAGTGGTGCGGAATACTGCTATACAGTGCCTCCACATCCACTGAGGCCAACCATACATCCTTCTCGATGTTAATCCCCTCCAATTTCTTTAGGAGGTCAGCCGTATCTCTCAGATAGGAAGGAAGACTGCAAGACAAAAAACTTAATAGCCAACACTTTAATGTCTGGCACATAAAACATATGCCAAAAAGGTTACAGCAAAACTAGTCAGAAATAGACTATGAGGGACACGTATCATCGGAGTTTTCGCTTGTTTTCTGGCATATAATGTGCCTCTCTGTGCCGGCTCTGCAACTCCCGTTTGTGTTAGGCGCATTAGGAGCAAGGTTCGCCACTTTCTAATGCACCTAACATGAAGGGCCGTGCTGTGGACGTTCTGGGGCGGGACACACCACATTCGAAAACACAGACGCATGTATGAATGCGGGTCGGCAAAGTAAGGCGCATTACAGCTCTGACAGGCAGACCAATTTCAATGTGGTCTATCTTTAAAAACAAAAGGAAGGGAGGGGGAGACACAGGACAGCGCACACTAGAGCAATAAAAGTTTACTTTCACAAATAAAATAGGGATTCAATGTTTAACTAACCTTTGGGAGTTGTGCTAAATGAGGCACAACACTCCCTGATGGTTTTAGATGATCTCAAACTAGGCGATATCCTTTTTAGGGGTCCGCTGCAGTGAGTCACCGTGAATGCTTTCTCCCAGCCGGGAGATAGCAGGAAAACACTCTGAACGATCGAGGCTTGTTCACCCGTAACCTCTCAACATTTGCGGGACATACCAGCGCTGGACTACACACGTAAAGGTTGTAAATTAAGAATCTGTTTAATTGCACATAAAGGAAGACGCTTTTCGTGCTATAATGCACTTCATCTAGTTCCACCTGTGGTCTATCTGCCAGAGGCGTCGACGTTTGCCTCGCATTCATGAGCGCACTTCAGCGCCGACATACATCAGGCGCAGGTTTCACGAAAAAAAAGTGAAAACAGGTGCTTTGACGCGCCAATCTTTATACATGTCCCCCTATATTTATATCCTAAAGAACTGTATAGCTCCATTGTGGGTTGTGTTGTGAACCTTTTAATCAAAGTATACTGATGGATACCAACACTTTAGCCCCAAATAAATATTTTGAATCCTTTGTGTCCTTGCACAATTAGTCCAATAAACTTTTTGGATAATGGCTGTTGTCTGTGTGAATATGGTGGATTTGTCACATTCTTCCATATTGCTTGAGATGTGTGTCATGTGTTGTACCATTTGGTATTTTAGAGGTGCCAGCCTATTTTCTTTTCATTTAAAAAAGTGAATAGCTGTGGTCATGATGTTAGAAAGTCAGGGTATGTTCACATTGGCATGTTGGATCCATTTTTAGATCCATTTTGGATCTGAAAAACACATTCAAAAGCACTGTGTAAATCGCATCCAACCCACCCGTGCGTGTTTGGATGTGTTTTGGCTGCAGTAGAAACGCACCCTATGGTTTTAAATAGAGTGCCTGCTGCGTCAAACGGATCAAAAATTGACATGTCAATTCGTTGATCAGATCCAAAAGACGCATCTCGAAGATGCATTTAAACACGCATCAGCGATCACTCGTCTGAACGCCGATGCGTGTTTTACCTTGAAAGCAATGGAAATCACACTGCACATTGTTAGATGCATGGCTGGATCAATTTAGGGTCCGATACACAGATACAAAGATGCATCTAAAAAAGTTGTTTTATATAGTTTTGTATGTTTGTAGTTTAGCTTTAGTTGATAAATGGAACATTAGTAATAAAAAATTAGTATTGGGAAAAGATATTAATCTTCTGCTCTTATGTTGTTCAAAGCTATATTTGGATATACCCATGTATAGTTAGGTAATTTATGGAAGGAAGCAATATCGCTCAAACTATAGTAGATGGTTGTAGTAATGTGAAAATGTCTTCCATTTTGATGTTTGTACAGTGCAAATACTAGAAACTCCAGAGTGATGAAGTTCTACTCAATGCTCTTAAACAACAATTGATAACAAGAATCATTTGTATTATATTAACACATTAGGGTCCAAGTCAGACTCCAATAGAATAAAACCTTCAATAAACATTTCAATAACGATACGTCACATGAGATAACTGTGTATACATGAACTAGACACTGCCACCTATGCAGCCAGAAAAGTGTGTAATGAAGTTTCTTCTTAGAAACCTCTGAGAAGTTTCTCATACATTTTCATTCAAAAGAGACATTAATTATACACAGATTTTCCCTTTATTTTATGTAAGAAATACATACTTTTGAACAAGAACACCACTCATAAATTAATTCTGTATACTTTGCACTCAAACCCTTTGTTACTATTTGTTGATAAGTATCTGCAATGTTCAGTTATAATTAATCCGTAGGGGAATTCCTTTCCTGATAAAGATTTTTTATACTGTGCCATAAGGCGTTTGTCATGAGAATTGGCTTGGAAGAAAAAAATTCATTGTAAAGTCTGTCTTACCTCATTACTTTGATGTAAATATTTAGAGGCTTCGAAAACTGACAGTACAACAATAGCTACAAGAGCGTGGCTCTATTAATTGCACAAATATAACAGTCATGTCATGTGATATTCGTATATATATATATATATATATATATATATATACATACACAGTCACTTCCCCTGTTATGAATGGAATGTGGATTTTACATTTGTTCTTAATTTGAATTTAAGTTGGAACATGAACATTTATTACATGTAACTCCAGCAAAAAAAAATTATTTGAACACACCTTTTGCATTTGTTTTGCTGTCTGTGCCCCTGTTTCACCCCACTTTATGTCTCTCATGTGCTGCTGTGGCCTGCTGGCACTTGTAGTTCCACAGCTATGGCCTGCTGCCACTTGTAGTTCTATACACATTTCTATATGTTAAAGTTGCCACTCATAACAAAACAACACTTCTTCATTTCGTTCAAACTTTTATAAAAGATAAATACTTTACATCACAGTTTGCTCTTGCTTTTTGGCACAAAATTCCTTTTCATTTTCAATTAGTACATTTGTTTTGTTATATCTTCTCATATAGGAATTCAATCCTTATAGCATCATATGACATCCATCTTTCTCATGCATAGCAAACAAACACGGTTTGAGATCAACTAGACATTAGTCATGGTAGCAATATATAATGGATTTCTCACTAATGCATAGCAAATATATTTTGTTCATGATGTTTAGCACATATTAAAAGAGCAGACATGTACTTATCAGAGCTGGTGCCGAAGCCGCAACGTTTCGGAGGATTTATACGCAATGGACCTCCTTTGTCAAGCGTATACGTATGGCAACTTTAACATATAGAAATGTGTATAAAGCTAGACAGTGGGGAATCTGTCGTTGGTTGCCTTACCACTCACAAGCTAAAATAAATGCCCTAAATTTATTGCTATAAAGGCACTTGTAGTTTCACAGCTATTAGCTTCTGTTGAACATGGAATTACAAGTGCCAGCATGCCACAGCAGCACATGTTAAATGGGTTATCTGGGAGTTTAAATATTTTATAGAACACTATAAAAATCATTTTTTTTTATTAAAAAGTAAAAGATATTCCACTACCTTCATGTATTTCTTTTCTTTTGCCTCCTATATATTAACTGTATAGAAACTTGGGGGACAGAGGGTGCATTTTTATTTCAGTGGAGAGAAGGAATACCTCTCTACCTGACCCTAGCATTGGTGGATTACCAGTGAATACTGTAGGATTGTACATATTGGACTCCATCTGATGAGAATTTCATCTGCAGATATGATACATGATATGTCTAATATTATGGTACCTTACGTGTTCCACTATTAATGTACACATTTCCTTTATTAATTATTATGATTTCACTATTGTTGCTGGCTGACTGGGTGGGAGGCAATTAGTGGCTAAGAAATGGGAATATCTCTCCTTGGGGAGAGCACCATATAGGTTTGTGGAGTTTTGAAATTGCCTTTTTGCCCTCTACTAAGCATCTGTATATCACAAGGCAATATGGGAAAGGAGCTGAGAAGCTCAAGCACCCTCTATTGAATGTAACAAATTCTCAATTTGCTTCCAAACTACTGAATCTTTAGAAAGCAAAAGGGATATTGAGGATCTGTTACATTCAATAGAGGGCCTTTGATCTTTTCAGCTCCTTTCCCATAATACCTTGTGATATACAGATGCTTAGTGGAGGGCAAAAAGACAATTTCAAAACTCCACACACCTATATGGTGCTCTCCCCAAGGAGAGATATTCCCCTTTCTGAGCCACTCATTGCCTCCCACCCAGCCAGCCAGTATCGCTCTGCACTGATGAGGGGCAAAACCCCAAAACAGCTGTATGCAGAAGAGTGATACTGGCTTGGCTAATATCCCTTTTGCTTTCTAAAGATTCAGTGAGTCAGAAACAAATTGAGGACTTGTTACATCCACTGGAGGACGCTTGAAGTTCTCATCAATAAATGTTAGTCAGACGTTTTTGTTGAAAACAGTTTTTTTCCCCACTTACTGCAGCGTTTTGCATATTTACAATTTATTAAAGTTTTTTGTGTTTTAAACTTGTATCCAATAAATATATTTTACACTGACAAGCAAAAGGGTATCGATGTTTTGTGCGTTTGACTTTCAGGCTCCATATCTCACCATCCACTACAGCTTTGAACATGCCATACTATCATTTTATAGATAGTCATCTTGGCTATCTCATACATAACTTTGTCCTGCAACTAGTTAGCATATGTTGACACAACAAGAGCAATAATATATCACTTGGACCAAAACCAATAAATATCAACCCGCAAAGAATATGGATACAGTAAAAATACCATACAAATTAATAATTCATAAATTTACTAATAAATATTAAAATCATACACAAAAAAAAAATAAAAGGCAAATGTTGACAGTAGTGAAGTAACAGCACTCATAGTCAACAATGTGACACATACAAGAGCAATAATATATCACATTGACCAAACCAGATAAATATCAACCTGCAACGAATATGGAACAGTAAAAATACCATCAAAATTAATAATCATAATTTACTATAATATTAAAATCATACACAAAAAAAAAATAAAAGGCAAATGTTGACAGTAGTGAAGTAACAGCACTCATAAGGAAATCACCAACAATAGTAAATACCAAAGATAAATAACATGATTGAAAAGAAATAAAGTGCATCCATATACACAGATAATACAATCAAGAAAAGTGCATATATATCATGTTGAACATGATCCTAAAAGTGTGAATAGTGCAAATTAAGTGGTCACATAATTTCAAATAAAGTGCATCTTAGTTCTGCAGATTCTTGTCATATAACTGTATTGTTACTGTTTTGCTCCTGGTGGTGGGACAATCTTTTTCTTCTTGTTACTACAAATTACAACTTGCTTTTACTTTCTCTAATAGCTCAGTGTGTTACTAGGCTGATTCCCAAGCGAAAGGTCACTGGTTCGAGCAGCCATGAAGAAGATTTTCCAAGAAAAGAGAACTAGCATCATCCAGCCCATCCATCCATTCAAAAACCAAGAGGTGGGCATCCAGGCAAAATATCAGTCAACTAGTTTGCTCATCACAAGGCCTATCAGTTCTAACATGACAGACATGGCAGTGGAGGTGGCTCGAATGCTTAAGAGTGAGATCACAGACGTCCATGCAAGCACTGGGCAACATGCATTACACAAGTCTGGAATGATGGCCAAAAAAGGTGAGGAAGCCTCGACTACAATCCCATCATAATAGCATTGGCTCGAGTGTGCAAAAAGTACAAAAAATAGAAGATTGGAAACGGATGATTTGGAGCAATGAGATTAAAGTCAATAGTTCAAGTTTGGTGGACGAAGCCTAATGATATGGGGTTGTTTCACAGCCAAAGACATTGAATACTTGACCAGGATCAATGCTGATCTCAATGTGGAGCTAAAATAGCATTTTAACAGGACAACAACCCCAAGCATATGTCGATTAAAAGATAATGATTCAATGATAATGACGAAGAGTTGCTGGATTGGCCTCCACAGTCCCCAGACCTCAACCCAATTGAACACGTGTGGGTAGGGTTGATGAAAAAGCTGTATTTGTACCCAACTGAGTTGAGCAGTATGCCCCACCATTGGGAAGATCTAGAAGTGACCTGGGATCAGATTTTGGTCAAGACATGCTTAAATCTGATATGGAACATCAGAAGGATTCAGGCAGTATTGAAAGCCAAAATGTGGATTTACCAAATATTAACAAAATAATAAAAATTAACATCTTGATTTTTAGGAGCAAAACAGTAACAATGCAGTTATATGACAAGAAACTGCAGAACTAAGCAGATGATACATACTTGCAAGTCAAAATTATGTGGAAGTTTGTTAAAAGGATTGTCAATAAAATGATGGTAGTCTCATGTTCAAAGCTGTAGTGGATGTTAAGATATGGAGCTTGACAGTCAAAAGTTCAAAACATTGTTACCATTTTCCTTGTCAGTGTATGTTCTACCTAAATAGCTTGATTATTGTATCATAAAGTGATAAAAAATCCTGATGTTACCATTTTACTACAGTAAAGTTATCAAGTTAATATGCGCCATGTATGAGGGAGTCAAAGTCGGAGTTGGAGTCAGGGAAATTGAGGAGTCGGAGACCAAGCTTTGGCGTACCGACTCCACAGCCTTGATTATAAACAGTACATGGCAGTTGAGGATCCTGGTACAGAATGTTTTTAAGGGGCGGCTTTGTGTTATATATTAGCACATCAGTATTATAAATGCCACAAGGTAGATAAGACAGAATTTGCATTGGAGTCCAGGTGATGCTAGTCACTTCTCTATACATGTGTGCCTACACGTAAACACTAGATTGTACACCGACTGGGAATTTTATCTAATATAAGAGGAAACATTCTGTATACAGTACTACAGAGCCTTCTTGGTGCATAAACCTTGTACATTTGCATTGCAGACAATAAGACAAACGATCAACAGAAATAAACAGACAATTAACCTATTGCTCTCACCTTAAGTAAGACATTAAAGAACAATTAGGTATTGAGAATTTGCTGATACATGTGTTGAAGATGGGGTTGTTAGTTTCACCTGGCAGTGTACATATTATGGGATCAATTGCTTTCACATTGTACTGTGAATAGTTCATCTCTAATAATACACTCCATCCAGGAAACAGAATCTAAGAAATATCTGGCGTGTTTCATTATATCAGCTTTATTTCACCGTACACTCTTCCTAGTAAATGTATTCTTGTGGTTCAGGAAATTTGGATTTCTTTTTATATGCTTGACATGGAAAATTAAAAATGGTGAATACTAAATTAAAGTTAATAATTAGGGTCAATGCTTACATTTTGAAAGTACAGATTCATTGCATGTACACAGTCCCTATACAGTGGGTTTTGGGGATTAAGTGCGGTAGCCATTATTAATCAAGTAGTGGTACCAGGCATGGATTTTGCTCGGAGGCTCAGGTTTTTTTCAAACTATGACCCTGGCAGATCATGCAAAACAGTCAGGTATGCCCAAAGGGAGAAGACATGCCTAGTTATATTGAATGGATAATCAGAATTGTGCGCTCACATTAGTAGAGGTTTACAATTAGCTATGATTATACTTTTTGCTTGAAAGTGAAAGATCAATAGGATATTATGAATCGGACGGCAAAAACTAGAAAAGATAGGTTAAAAAAAAGATAAATCACTTAAAGTTGAAATAAATAGATACTAGGACAGAACGGTGACTCAGTGGTGAGCACTGTTGCCTTGTAGAGTTGAGGTCCTGGGTTCAAATCGCATCAAAAAACAACATCTGCAAGAAGTTTGTATGCTCGCCCTGTGTTTGTGTGGGTTTCCTCAGGGTACTGCTCAAAAAACATACTAATAGCTTAATCTGGAGTCCAATGTGAATCTCAGCGCTGTGGAATATAAGGGTATGTTCAGATGATTTCTAGCAGGCGTATAGCAGCATGTACTGTGTGCGCCGCTATATGCCTGCTGCTTTAGAAGTACGCGCTGGCCTTCTGAAAGTGCTCTGCTGGCCCCCCATACACTTTCACTTTCCCTGGCGCGTAAGCACCAGCAAGAAGTGACATGCCACTTCTTTCTGCCGGCGCGCAGTATGTGCCAGGAAGGACAGCAGATAATCATAGCACATGGTATATGATTTTACCAAATTTGCAGGGCGTACTTCGGAAATATTACTGTGCAATTACACCCCAAAGTACATATATATGCCCCGCAAATACATACCCTATTGGTGTAATGTAAATAAATAAAATGAAAATAAATGCTGCAGATGGAAAGAATAAATCCAAATGTAATCATGCAGGATATCAAAAAATTAAAAATATAATAATTTTTATTGATAAATTTATCTTAAAAAATACCAAACAAACATACATTAAAAAAATATAAAAGGTATACATGGGAAGGTTAAATCATGATTAATCCATAAAAAGTGCATCACAAAAAAAATTATACACAACATAATATCAGATTGATAAATTTATGATTTAAATGGGGTCAGAAACTCAAAAAAAACATTTTGTATGAATTTTTTTACATATAATAAGGCAAAGTGCCAGTGAATTAAAACAGTGCACCACCATAAAACAAATACAATATACACGCGATTCAATAACTGTACTAAAGAGAAAATAAAGTGCAAATAAGGTGCTCGAATAAAGAAAAAAATCACATAGATGAATGAACAATGATATCATGAGTAAGTATACAAAGTAATACATAAAGTAAAGCATTTGACAACCTGTTACCCAAGTGTAAAGATAGGATTCCCAAGGCACGTTTCATTTGGCTTCCTCAGGGAAATCTAAATGTGCATGCTCATGAGAGTCTCTTTTTACCCAGTTTGATAGGATTAAATGAGACTCAACTGTAAGTCCATGTATGGAGTTTAAGGGTATGTTCACACGATGTTTTTAGATCCGTTTTTGGATCCATTTTTTAAGACCCAAAACGGATCCAAAAAATGTATCTAACAATGTGCAGTTTGATTTACATTGGTTTCAATGTAAAACACGCATCTCCGTTCAGACGAGTGATCACTGCTGCGTGTTTACTTGTGTCTTCTCGATGCACTTTTCGGATCCGTTTTAAGAATTGACATGTCAATTCTACTTGCTTTTCACGCAAGTGAAATCCCCATAGGAAACAATGCAGTGTGCTTTTGGAGCCCAAAAAATGGATCCAAAAGCACAACATACTTTTGGGTATGTTTTGGATGCGCTTTTCATACAAAACGCGCATCCGAAAAAAAGCATTGGATTAAAATTTTAAGTTAGAGTGTAATACACTAAATCAGCCCCAAGAGGTCTCATTTGATCGAGAAGACCTGTTTGAACTTCAGTAACCTAATGACCTACGTTAGGTAGTAGTGTAAGAGGAAGCACACTAGGGGGAGCTAACTGCATTTTACATGTGTTTAATCTTATAAATCACTTTTTATATATATTTAATAATATAAAAGCAGTTTTTAGTATAGAATGGGTGTTTATAGAAATTATAGACGTTTTTAATAACAAATTTATTAAGGTTTTAGATAGTTCATTATAGAATGTTGAGTGGTTTTAGTATTAAAACCTTAATAAATGTATTATTAAAAACTTCTATAATTTCTATAAACACCCATTCTATACTAAAAAACTGCTTTTATATTATTCAATAAAAAAAATTTCATATACATATTATATATATATTTATTATATATATTTATATATATATTTATATATTATTTATAAAAATTATAATACATGTAAAATGCTGTTAGCTCCCCCTATTGGGCTTCTTCTTACACTACTACCTAACTTTCCACTCTAAGTGAAAATGTAGGTCATTAGGTCACTAAAGTTCAAACAGGTCTTCTAGATCAAATGAGATCTCTAGGGCCGATTTTTTATTATATTACACTAAATATTCTGCCTTTTCAAACTACAACCTCTGTGGATGGTATCAGTTGTGAATAGTCTCAAGTTCTTTGCCTGCATTTTATCTAGAGTATACTGAATTATATTGAAAAACGGATCCGAAAAACACATCCAAAAACGCATGCAAAACGCATCCAAAAATGCAACTACAGCTGCGTTTTTGGATACGTTTTTGGAATGCAGTTTTCAATGCGATTTTCTTCTGGTGAAAAACGGATCCAAAAACGGATCCAAAACATCATGTGAACATACTCTAATGCTTCCTCCAGCATTCCCAAACATGCACTACGCTGCCCCAGGAGGCATCACATGACCAAAACGCACATCACATATCCAAATGGTACAGTGTTAGTAAATAAAATGAAAAAAAATTCTGTAGATAGAAAGACCAAACTTACTATCTATGGTCATATTATGTAACTTCACTACTGCTTTACCCCCAAAAAAATAAATAAAAACATATCCTATTGTGTAGGCATATTGAATTTTGGAGGGAAACTTTGCATGTGTTTTTATTTCTTAGCAAAAACTAGAAGATCCCAGTAGTAGTATAACAGAAATACGTTCTTGTTTGGCTTCTCTTTATGATTGAAATGTTACAGCATAAGATTATTTCTTTTTATAATTCTCTTCAGCTGAATTCTCTATGCAGCTGAAAAGCAACAAAGGGAATGACCCAAGAAAATAACCCTTTTCCATAGATCAGGGCACATGGACTTTATAGAGGTGAGTGCCCTGCCAGAAACTTCCTCTTTTACACAAATAGGTTAGCCACTAACAAAAAAAAAACAGTTCTCACTTTGGTAGACCTAGGTTTTTCATGCAGAGGGGTAACCAGGACACCCCACTTACCATTTGTAATGTAATATATAGCATTTTCTTAACTGGCAGAAGGACCTTTGAGCCCCCTCGGGAACTAGGGTTAGGGTGTGATTCCTACCCTTCTCCCATTTCTAAGTGTTACTCCACTTATTTAAATGTCAAGAATGCACATATATATTTCTAATAGAACAGGCACTTTAGGGGAACTGTACATCCAACTTCAGCTTTCTCTGGCATTAAAGGGGTTTTCTCACTAGACAGATTAGCTTTTAACATGTAGGGACAGGAAATGGAAGACTTTTTCTAAATACATTGCTAATTTAATATTGCTCTAGTCAAGAAATAACAGAGATTTTATCTGATCTGAGTGCACAAAAGTTTCTCTGGTTACTATCCATATTTCCCTTTCTAATTAGACAGAGAGCAAGGAGTGACGTCACCATGGTGGTAAGGAGCAGAGTCTCTAACAAGATTAGATTGTTTACCTTTCATAACCAATTGTTTTCACTCCTGGGAGGTCAGTAGAATTGTTTACTTACATATTAAATATCCTGTTCTTATGACTCTGTAAACTATGGAAGTTATAGAGTAGCTAATTATGCTAATCACTGCCATAGAACCACTCACAGCCTCACGAGTCTCTGTGAATCTGAAGCTGCCTGTGACTGCATGGTGAGAAAACCTTTAACAGCAGCTTACAGCATATATTTGAAACCTCAGTGATTGGCCAATTCACGTGGCAGATTCATTTTAAAAAGAGGTTGTGTTCTTGAGTAAACTCCTTTAGGGTTGCCCATTCAATCTGGCAGTAACACATAACATGGTGAAAAACCACAGTGTTACCAACCTGGATTGCCACCACCTAATAGTTACCATAAATTCAGATTATTTGGATCCAGCCAAGGTGTGCCGTAAAGTAAAATTGGGACCTAATGCATTTAAAATCACAAAAAAGGCCATATCTACAGCATCAAGGGCAGAAGAAATCAAAGACCGGGTGCAACATGGTGGAAGTTACACATGTGCATAATACTGATAAACATAATTTGCATGTCTACAATTCAGGGATTGCTGTAGTACATACCAGCACACATGTTGAAAAACAGTTCACACCAGGATGCAGAAGATCTGCAACACCCAGTACCATACAGGGGACACTGCACAAATGAAAAATACTGATAAACAACCACTCACAACCTACTATATGGATAGTAGGTTTGTGAGTGGTTGTTTGAAAGTTAGATAGATAAGACATATAAGGCTTTTATAAGTCATATGATTACATGTGGTGCACCATGCTGCCTCACAACCTATTGGTGATGCCCTTAATATTCAATTGAGTGGCCTACCCAACATACTTGTAATGAGCTGGGGTAGTGGATCCCCTTGACTCCCACAGGCGGTGGTATAGTCCACACCAGGGGGCAGAATCTAAGTGGGTCCCGGTTTTCAACTGAGCTCGCTGCAAGGCGGGATGGACTTGCCGTGGTGGGATTCCACCAGGTCGCTACCCGTGATGTGGCTTGCTTGCAGAGGCGGCCGAGGTTCACGTGGTACAGAAAAGGCAGACAAAGTCGTAGTCGGGGTCAGGCCAGAAGGTCGGGGCAGGCAGCGAAGGTTCGAGGTCAAAGGACGAAGGCAGACGGGACTGGTACACAGGAACAGCAGACCAGAGTAGAATAAGGCTTCCTCTCATAGGTAATGGCGCTATGGATTCAGCGAGGTAGTTCCAGAGGAGAAGCCCTTTTGCTGGCGCGCTGTCCCTTGAAATGCTAGAGAGCCGGCGCGCGCGCGTCCTAAGGAGCAGAGCCGCGCGCAGCGGCCGGCCAGACAGACGAGGGGAAACAGGAGCGCGGCAAGGTAAGTGAATGCGCCCGACATGCGGACCGCGGCACCGCTCGAAACTGCCATACAAAGTTTGGCACATCACACTATATGCGCCAATTTTGAGTGTTATGCACCAAAATTTTGTCACATAACATACTGTCATATTATACACTCTTCTACATCTATTCAGAATTGGTGTGACGGTGCCAACTTACAAAAATGAAGATAGACCAGCTTCACTCCCAATGTGTACGGTTAAAAAAATAGATTTATTTCTCCAAAAAGTTGAAATGCATGTGATACTAGTAAAGAAGGAGGATCTCAGGGAAAACGTACAGAATGTTTAAGTCCAAGACATACTGCTGATGCGTTTCGGAGGATAAACCTCCTTACGCATAGTCTCCTTACTCAGGCTATGAGTAAGGAGGTTTATCCTCTCAAACGCGTCAGCAGTATGTCTTGGACTTAAACATTCTATACATTTTCTCTGAGATCCTCTATCTTTATCAGCATCACATGATTTCAACTTTTTGGTGAAAAAAATCTATTTTTTTAACTGTACATGTCAGGAGTGAAGCTAGTCTATCTTCATTGTTTGAACTATTTGGATTGTGCATTAGAAGTGGTTCTTTCCAGGACCTTGCCTCCTCCCTCCTCTCCAGACCAGTCGCAGGTGAGCGGATCGACTTTGTTACTGTTGCAAGTTACAAAAATAGCACATGCAAATTCATAGATGTCTCCCTATATGTTCAACCATCCTGCAAGAGAAAAGAGCAATTCTGAAATGCAAATTTTATCTTTTAAAAAATCCGTTTAATTTTTTTAAAATGACCAAATAACATTGTTTACCTCTGGATGCTTTTTTAAAATATAGAGCTACAGATTCATTTATATTTTAATAAAGAAAAATGTATACTCAATCATCTTGCATTAAAATTGTTCATTACAAAAGGAAGATAAGTCAGGATAAACTTGATTTGACATCCTCACTAATAGAGAAAGCAAGACATTGAATATATGTAGATCTAACCAGGCACCTGCCATTAGCAGCAATGACCTTAACAATGTGTCTCTTACAAAAAGGTAAAATTATGCCATAGTTTTCTTTAATATATTAGCACATAAAGTAATTTTCTCATATTTTAATTTGTTAATTCATTCATCAGCCCGATAAATGTCTTTCTCCGACAAAATAAAAAGTTTAATGAATAAAAACACTTTGCAAAACTTCAAGTTCAGCGGCCCCTGAATTTCATGGTTCGACTAATGAATTCAAATTTTAATTTTGACATGAGATCTAACACCCAGCTGAAAATAAAAATTAAATCTAATGCACTCTTACTGTAAATGAATGGTCCGGACTACTATTTTAAAACCATAATATATGGTGTGACAGGCTGCATAATTAAGTTCACACTCTTCCGTAGTATAGTCAGACTACTAAATAAGATATGGTTCAATTGTACATTTTCAGTGGCGGTGAACAATTTTAAACTGCATGGACGAAAATGACATTGAAGAGCAGTTATTCACCTTAAGGGTCTGTTCGGCATTTATATGACACCGTAGCATAACATTCAAAAAGGTCAAAAAAATTTATAGTTGTCCAGGAGAAAATGGAGATGCACCCTGATTTGTCTAGCCTTACATAAATTGTAGATGTCTTCTCAGAGGTTAAAGCTACAATGTCAACATGTTCGGATTTCGACTTGCATCTACTTTGTTGATCTTTTTTTACATGGCAAAGAGCAATTTTCATGTCTTAGAGTTCCTCAAGAAATGGCCTAAAATAGATTATGGCTCTAGATGAGTGATCACAAAATATACAGTTATCGTATAGAGACTGAAATGGCAGATCACTCAGACATGGCATAAAAAGTGATAGTACATATAATTAAAATCTTGGTTCCCCCATTACGAGAGGAGAGGCTGCGGCATAATTTCACCCTCTTTGTCATTTGTGAAACCAATTAAACATCAGACATCTGTCCCAACCGCTTTATTAAAATGCGGAGTATAATTTCCAGTGTTTAACATTATTTGCAAAACACTCTGCATATGTTTAAATTTTCATTATCGTCGCCGTGACACGTAAGAAGCTGTGAAAAAAAATTGTAAACAAAATGCACATTATTTTACAGTGAAAGGCTTTCTACCCGTCACCCAATTGCACATCATTGTTTTTGCTCTAAAAGGTAATGTCGTTAAATAACAGATTAAGGTCTTGGGTTACTGAATAGAATATTGTTCAAATGGCATTTTTTTTTTTTTTTTGTCTGATGAACATATTTATCATAAAACAATTTCATTAAGAGAATTCCAGTTGGAATACAAAGCTATTTCTAGTTAGTATTGTGTAGGGGACAAGAAATTTTGGGAATTTTTTTAAACCACAGTTTTTTTTCACAGTAATTTGAAAGTAATAATCATCCTATCATTAACAATAATTTTGAAAGGTCATTCTATAAATTAAAAAAATAACATTGCATTAATTAACAGTGATTATTTTTATTTTATGTTTTTATTGCCCTCTCACACATATACACACAAAGGTGAAATGAAAATCCATAAAGTTTAGTGAACTTTTAAGTTAATAATAGATGTAATACTCTCCATTGTCTTTGTCACAATCTACTAATTGTAAAAATAGCATAGAAATTGTCATTTTCCAGGTAGTTTAATTTGTGAAAAGTTCACTTAATATTATTTGTATTTTAAGACGATGAGAACACGGTCACACTAGGCATAAATGTAGATATTTCATACACATTCTGTGAAAAAATCTGTATCAAACAAAAGTGCAATGCAGGTTAATGTGGTTTTCAAAATCCCATTCACATGCTACAAAATAATGTGCATTCATTTCACGGCTAGCTGTAGATTTTTTGATCTATTCTTCTGTAAAAAAAAAAAAAAAGTGATAAATTTAACTGTGTGTATCATCCATGCCTTTACCACTGGTGAAACCAGTGCTATAATCCACAAGAATGGTATAGATATTCTTGCGGATTTGCTGCAAATTTCTGCACAGCAAGTTTAACTTTACACATAACTAAATACCACAAATATGTTGACAAGACTTTAAATATGGATAGATACATAAAACCTAAATAAAAATAATAAATCATCTCAATTTCAAAATAGTTAATTTATTTTAATTCAAATTCTTTTTGCATTTTTTATGAAAACTGTTTCTCTTTTCTGCTCTGAGATATTTAAGCTAAAAAACATTTTAAAAAAATCCCATTGCTTTCCCTTTTTTCCTCTTTGCACCCTAAGAACTTTGAAATGCTGAACAATTCAAATTAAAATGAAAGAGGTTGTTCAGTGTAAAAAATATTTTTTAAATAATATCTCTGCTGAAGTTAGGCACATTTGTAATATAGTCTCATATATAGAGTATGAATCGGCACCAATCAATATTTCCAGCAATGGATCCGGATCAATGCAATGCAGGATGCCAATGCCTTGAGAAGGCTTCTGCAGACACAAAACGGTCGTAAACCATCACATGTGGTTGGTTCCCATCTGTTTTCTGACTAATTTAGTGGAATAAAGCTGCACTAAGAACTAGGACTGATGAGTGCCACATCTTCTTTTCCTTTGGACTTGTAACATTTGTAATATACTTTCCTGCAGTTTTACATCAATTATGTAATGACAGGAAGCTCAGTAGTTCTGTGGGTCTTGACATACAGGAAACAGCTCTGTGTCAAGCTCAGGAGATTAGGTGACCAAATGGCTTTGGCATTTTTAGGGCAGCTTTCAGCCTCCAAAGGTTTTCAATGAAGTAAGGTAGGAAACAGGGAGCATGCACTGAGATTGAGAGGAGAAAGACAAAACACTGCAAAGGATCTTGAGGCTTGTAGTTTTAGAGGGCAATAGGAAACAGTTTCCAAACAGGAAATACTGCTGCTCACATGCCAAGAATGGAGGCTACATATAGTCCAGGAAAATCACAAATTTACTCCAAAAATATCAGTCAGATGACTTCAGACTTTTTTTTATGTTTACTGTAAGACCCCTTTAGGTTGAATTAATGTATGAAATCTGGTGCCAACTCGCCAGTTCTACAGTGCTTTAGATGGGTGTAGAATGTGACAGTATGTCGTGCTGCCATTCATAAATCTGGCGCGTTCAAAGAGCACCAGTAAAGACGCGACAGAATTCCTGACAGGCAGCTGGTGCCATGCTAAAGAAACTATGATTGCCAAAAGGCAAAAAATAAAAAAAATGTTCTCAAATAACATTACTAAAGTGATAGAATGTAACTTATGTTAATTATAAAACTATATACAATTAAATCATATAAAATTTATATAATAAAAAATTATATAATATCCAAAAATATAAAATTATATCATATAAAATAAATATTAATTTAACAATAATAACATTGCGTTCTGATTTTTATATTTTTCTTTTTTTCTAATAAAATCTTACAAAATACTTTTTTTTATACTTTTATATTGTATGTTAATTTGCATTCATCAAAATGTAGATCAATGGATCAGCCTTTATTCTACACACGGCAACATTCAGCACACGTGAGATCTCGCCGGGAGGCTCAGCAAGCAAGATCACTACCATAGTGATCATGCTATTACTGACATGCTATTCTATTCACTGACATGCTATTCTAACGGCTTTTGTTTTATTTCTAGCCTGCTGTGACATGTTTGTAATCACTGATAATATTATGATAACTCTGCAAATATCTGATTGACAACAAGATTTATGGTAGGTGCTCTACTGGTTTAATTAATTTGTATTATTCAATTTAATATTAATTTTATATCATATAACTTTATATTTATTTTATATTATATAATTTTATATTTTTGGATATTCTCCACATTTATATTTTTTTTATTAAATAATTGTATACTAATTTTATATTATTTTTTTATGTAATTTTAAAATTACCATAAGTTAGTTTTTATTTCCATAGTGATATTATCAGGGACATCATTTATATTTTTTGCCCTAATAGCAATTACAGTTCACGTAGGGTAACTTTGCTCTTAGCCACACCACTCTGTTCTTGGTCTGACATGTCACAACAGTTTTGCACCACATTTTGGCATGACACATTCATAAATGTGTCTTATCATACGATTCTGGTGTGACATGCCAATGTAGAATTGACGCATACAAAGGTTCCGGGTCTGTTGCATCATGTGCCATAGTCTGGCATAAAGCAGTTCATTAATCTATTGGACAGGCCTACAACAGTTTTTTTTTTTTATATCAAAGCATGCCAGAAAAACTGGTGCCACCCTGCTCATACATGTGCCCTTAGTGAATTGTTGGGCAAACCATGACTTATAATTACAGTATTGTATTTATTTTATTCTAAGATAAAAGCCAGCACCATATAGCTGGTATAAAGCTAGCACTATACTTCAGCCAATCATTGTGCAGTGGCAAACTGTCTGAATTTTGGAAATATATCACAGTTATAGGATTTTCAAAGAATGCCATCTCACCTTAGAGGCTAAGGTCTTGGGAATAAAATTATTCTTTAAAAAAAGAATAATGAGAGATGGATATGAACCATGTCAGGGTGTGGAGTCTAAGGAGCCCCTGGTATTCACCAGAGCCCACTGCAAGGCGGGTTGGATTTAGCTGCGGGAGACTCCCAGGTTGCTACTCTTGACATGGTTAATCGCTGTGACAGTGAAGGTGCTGGCATGGTACAGGAGGGGCAGGCTTCATGTGTGATCGGTGGATAGGTGGTAAGGTCAGGACTGGTAGCAGGTAAAGAATAGTCAAAGTAGGTTGCAAAAGGTCAAATCCGGTAATCACTATAGCAAAGCAAGTTAATGCTTTGGAAATAACACCAACACAGTGGCAAGGGGCAGAAGAGGAAATGAACTAATATATGTGCCAGCAGTCGCTGATTAGTAATTAGTGGAGCGCTGGTTCTTTAAATTACCAAGAGTCGGCATGCCCGTGCCCTAGAGAGTGGGTACACACATTCCTTCCAGTGATGGAGAGCAGGGCAGGAGCATGGAGAGGTAAGTAAGAACGTCAGGAGCAGAGTGCATGAGCGTGTCCACGGTCCGGAGCAGTAACTGTGGTGCACTCCATGACAATGTGTAGTAAAAACATGCCTCTAATCTGTCATTAATATCTGGTGGGCTATAAATTTTTTCAGATTTTAGAGAGATATTTATTCATTTAATCAAAATATACAAAATTAGCTTAAAATTGTTGTGGTCATTTTGGAATCCTAAAATAAAATATCAGAAGCAAATATCCATTCTTTTTTAATCAATGAAGTCTTCTGTTAATATTTCTCTTCTGTTTTGTTCTTGTTCTTTTTTGTCCAAGCAAAAAAATGGGAGACTAGTAAAATTTCTAGAAGCTTAAATAAATGGATTTTATTGACTATTTGGCTGTCTTAGACTGATACTTCCTCACACCTAGACAGGAAAAGCCTGGAAGATAGGCTTCCAAGACAAGGACTCCACATAGCTTCTATACTTAAAGGGGTTGTCTCACTACAAGGATTGCTTTTTATGTTAAAGATCTTGCAAAAACAAGTCACTTTGCAATATATGTCCGTTAATAGTGTCCTACCTATTCCTAGATATCCTCTCTTTTATGGGCTGCATCAGCTCCTCAGGTCGCTATAGCTACAGACCTGTTTGATCTCTCCTGATAGGCTGCCAGCACTGGTTGCTATAGCTACAGACCTGGCTTCTACTGCAGCCTAGTGGAAGCCAGTAACCACGCCCCTGAATTCAAAGGGAAAACAAGAAAACGGGACTGAGGTAAGATGAATCAATGTAGTGAGACAACCCCTTTAAGGCAATTAGAAAACTGTGAAATTTTTATTCTTGTCAGGAAACACTTTTTGATATTTCTCATTTTCAGGGCTCTGTGTGTACTTTTCCTTGAAAGATCATTTTTTAAACAAAAGTTATGAAAGGAACATCTCATATTTTTTCACCATGATAGAACTGAAATGTTCTGCTGATATGGGTGAATAAACATTTTTCTTTCATGTTTATTTGAAGTGCTTGTTTTGTTCTTTATACTTGTGTTTTTTCAAGACAGCTGGCATCCATTCTATTTTTTTCTAGAGCTGCAACATCTTCTTGCATTTATTGACATTTCACTTATCCATTTATTTGCATTATGATGTAGCTAAGTCTAACAATAGGGAACATGTAATCGCTTCTTTTACTTCCTGCATCAAGAAGTAATGGAACCGCCATCTTAGTACACTCTTCCACATTATTAATATAATGCAGAAGGGTCTACAAATGAGTACTCCCTATAGCACTCATGTACCCTAGAAGGACTGAATGTACAAGTAAAAAAAGAAGTTTCAAAAATATAAAAAAAATCTTAAAAGTTCCAATCACCCCCTTGATTTTCCAAATAAAAGAATAAAAAAATTAAAAAGCAACACATAATTGGTATATCCACGTTTGTTAAAGTGCAGATTATTAAAATATAACATCATTTATCCCATACGCTGAACACCAGAGAAGTAAAAAAATGAATACAAATTTTGCGTTTCTTTGGGCATTTCAGGTCCTTTAAAATACAAAATGCTAAATGATCGAAAAAATTGCATGCATAGTATATTGAGCTGCACCAAACCCTTCCACCATCCTCTGCCTTCTATTACACTTCATATACTGTGCTGCTGATGAGGGGGGTTTATTGCAGCACAGAGTATATGAAGTGTAGTAGTAGGTAAATGTCTGAAGAGGGGGGATTTAGTGCAGCACTTCATCATCTGCCTTCTGCTATATTTTTATGTGTACTGGGCACAAGATAGATGGGGGGAAGTGCTTTCCTACTGTGCCCACAGGACCAAGGGAGCAAGGAGATGGCTGCTCCATCACAGGACTGTCAAAGTAAACTGAGGAGGCAGTTCAGTACGCACACTTGATTAACTTGGGCTCATTGAAGGTAAGAAAGAAAGAAGATGGAAAAAGACAAAAGAGGTCAAGAAGAAAAGATCAGAGGAGAAAACAGAATAAAGCGAAGAAAGGAAAGAATAGCCTAGAATTTCAGGTGATGGAAGATGTGAGAGAGAATAAGACATGACTGAAGATAAGGGAACAAAAAAGGAGAGGAGCAAAACGAGGCACTAGAGCAAGTGATATAAATGACAGGGAGAGCAACTAAGGAAAAATGAGACCTGGAAGTGAAGAGAAAGATGGTAAGAGATAATGAGAGTCAGGAGGTAAAGAGACTGAAGACTACAGTAAAGACCAAAGAAATGTAGTGAAGAAGACAAGACAAGAGCAACAGAATGGCAAGAGATAGATTGGGGGAGCTCTCTTCTATTTTGCCCATACGACAGAGGGAGCCAGGACACAGGTGTGAGAGAGACTGTCATAGGAAAGTCGGGAGGAGGTTCAGTTTGCACATTGAATGGACTTCTTGTACTAACAGACACACAAACTTAGGAGGCAGGAGCCAGCCAGGCAGAAGCAACACTCTTCGAGACTCACTGGCCTAAATGCTATGCGGCGGTGAGCAGCGCTCTGTGGTCATACCTGACTCTTCAGGTATGAGCTCAGTGCAACTTGGCTTGTTGGTATGGCACAGTAAAATAATACAAAAAAACATAAAAAATATGAACAAAAATAAACAGGCAGCCCAAAAACCCACACCCAACAACTTGATATCATTTATGTATAAATGTGCATTACAAAACAATAACAAAACTTATTTGGCTATTATTATTTTTTTTACCATTTTCCCTCATATTATGAAAAAAATAGTAGCATAACTGAGTGGAAGAAAGTGTTGTAGTGGTCAAACCTGCATATAACTAAAGAAAATTGAAATGTGACTGGTTCAGAAATTGGGGTAAACAGCCTGGTCAGAAACTGGTTAATGTGTACCTTTCCATAAGCTTATTGGTCCCTCACCCAACCATTTCATTCATGATACAATTATACAACAAACATGCTTTCAAGAAGTCTAGTTTTTCCATGCCCAGCCCTAAACTTTAAAGGGGTGTTCCCGCTATAGACTTTGACCAAATGCACTGAGAACTCCTATAGAACAGAATGGAGAGTTGTGCACAAGCACGACTGGCTCTCCATTGTGAGCTAACACTTTTGGGTACCCATTCCTGAGATAAGTATGGTTCAAAGAGGTGGGACCCACACCTATCAAATTTTGACAACATGTCCTATCGATATGCCATCAAAGTCTATGTTGGGAAAATCCATTTAAGAAGTGTTGTAACTGATTAAGGGTCAGCAGATGATTTTTGGCTGTGGAACCTCAGGAAATAGACTAAAATTTGACTCCAACTTATTAACACACCAGTTGAAAATTAAATAATTCCCCTTACTATCACTATTTTTAGCCCAGTACTTAGACATTTCTCTAAATTGTATTTAATATAGTTAACATAGTATAAAATAAAAAAGTCAAACTAAAAACCACATTCCAAAATACCAAAACACTCTGTACACATAAAAATATAGCAAAAAGGCAATTCAGGATATCTTCACACGACATAATTGCGGGCTGTACTTTGCGGCGTAATTGCAAAGTATGGCCCGAAATTTTAGTAAAATCATAGTACTCATTGGATGCTATGGTTTTACTTTGTATTCCCCGATGCGCACTGTGTGACCAGCAAAAGAAGTGACAAGTCACTTCTTGCTGGCGCTTACGTGCCAGGAAAAGATGGGTTAATGGTGGCTGGCTGGAGCGCTGTGGAAAGTACGCACTGGTGCCATATGCTGTGTTAATTCACCATTAGGATATATTAATTTGTTACAATTTAATAATATTTGTTATATATTTTATGGTTTGTTATTTACTTTGCTGGAATTAACTGAAGCTGAGTGATAGATGGTTAGACTTAATAACAGAAATAATGAACAAAATGGATTAAATTTAGCCCAAAATAACTCAGTTTTAATAGTATGTATGAGAATGATATTGAACGGCCAGAAGAGACCTTGCCCCGAAGAGCTTATAATCTAAGTGGTGTAGAGGGAGATACCCAGACTCTGTAGGAATAAGCTTGCATTAATTAAAAGTGCAAGTCAGTCAGGTCAAGTGTATCCCGAGCTGGTGGTGTAAACATAACAAATTTAATACAACATTTATCAGGAGAAACAGAGAGAGCAGAATGTCAATCAATAATGACTGTTTCAATATTTTCAGGTGCTTGTCCTGATTTATTTCAGGACATATTTTTTTTTATTATGTTATGATTTTATTTTCTGTTAATTCTGCCTGGAACTTGCTGTGTTTACTATCTAATATTATTTGTACAGCCCAGAATAACATTCCCTCAACCTCTGCAATTTAAAGGGGAAACTCACAAAAATTCAAAGAGGTCAATTATAATTGCCACCCCTAACTATTCCCAAATTAAAGAAGCAGATAACTTGCAGAAATTCCCTTCTAGAGTCTTTCTATTAGCTTTATAAGCTAAGGACTTTGAGTTAAGGAGCATCAAGTAGTAGAACTATATACATGGTAGTGACATTAGTTTAAATTCTCGGCTTTTTAACTACAGACATATTTTTTGAGCAATAAACAAGAACAACACAGAAAAAAAAAACTTATCTGTGGTCTAAATGGATTTGTTAAATGAAGCATTTTCATTCGGCAAGCTAAGAATTAGTGATCTCTGGACTATAATGACATTTTGTACATTGTTCTACATCTGTGTAAGTAGCAATGTGCAATTTTATAACTATTTTTTGCTTCAAAAACTGAATCATTATTCACCTATTAGGTCAGGGTTCTCAAATATACAACACAGGGGACATGCATGACCCTGAAGCTGGCACAAGAACTCTCTAGACATATTGGGGTTACCGGGTCCTGCTCTAACGGCTGATAACGACTATTTAACACCTTAGATGTTGCAGTCAATAGCAAACACAACATGTGATGGTTACGACAGAAGGGGCTCTCATGCAAAACAGTCCTCCAGGTCCTGCCGAGGGTCTAACAGGATGTATGACAGTTGGTATAATACATTGCTGTACAGTCATGTACTGCAATGTATTATAGCAGTGATCAAGCGCTCACGTATTGGGACAAGTAAAAAAAAAAAAGTTAAAAAAGTTAAAACATAAATAAGTAAATTGACACAAATAACACACCACCCTACCCTCATAATAAATGCTCAGCAAGCAAAAACAAAAAAAGTACACCTATTTGGCATGGCCATGTGCATAACAACCTAGGCAATCATTTAGGATTGTATCAAATTTAAAAGGAATTTCACTGTGTGTCCCATTTACTTGGCCAGGTTTGGGACCTCTGTCATAGAGGAAAAGTCTTGATTAAAAATGTCCTACCTTTGTACACACTTTCTTTGTGGATCCATTTCCATAGTAAGCAACAAGAAAACACTGCATCATTAGCTCCTGCAGTTATACTCTCTTTTATATATCTCCTAATTCTTGGTACCTACTGAATGTTTTCTGGCAAAGGAAAAAGGGTCTAAGAAAGTATAAATGGTCAGAATACACATACACGTAAATGTATGAATGGGGCCGCGTCAGTCTTCTGGCATCCTTACAGCCCGAAAAATGGCACAGCCCTGTTTTCTAGATGTATGAGCAGACACACTCCAAAATGAGATGCATTATTGGGCACCCGTGGCACTTTGTAATGCGCCCAAGATGTGGGGACGTTCTGGAGGCGTGTCAAACCACAACCGTATGATTCTATACATTTATGACTTGAGGATGGCAAAACTAGGCGTAAAACATTTAGAACAGGCAGACCAAGGTGATATTGGTTTACCTGAGCCGGTGTTGTTGTTTTGTAGCTAGAAAGCGCTAAATCTATGACCCGCCGTAGAACAGCTTCTTAAATTCAGGTGCATTCTATGTTACTAATGCGTACAATAAAATTGATGCATGAGCGCCAAAAATCATACTGTCCATGTCGCCCATTGGTTCCATATAGTTACTTACGCAAAAGAGGCATAGATCTGCATAGGAGCTGTGGACACAAAAATGGTAGAAAATTTTAAATTAGGAACATTTGCAAAACTGATAAATTTATTATTTTAAATGAAACCTTTAATGCACAAACCTAGCTATGATACACTGGTAGGTAAATGGATATAACCATCAGGAGAATCTCTTACAATTTTGTTTATTGCGGATGTGATGGGGTGCTATTGGTTATTTTCTATACTAATCAATCAATGTATTTTTTATACTTTATTATGCAAATCTAAAAAACAGGATTTCACATTAGAGGCAGTGGTCATCATAATCAGATATTATGCTTCTGATCTGTTTCCCAATGCAAGCGTTTTCTAGCACACAGACTGGAAACATATTAATCTCTCAGAATGTTGAATAAAACATTAAGATCATGTAATATATTCTCCCCCTTTATATACATATGTATATAGGACTGCTCCCCTAATTGTGAACAGTTGTTTTGTCAGGAACATTATTTATAAATAAAAACATTCTCTAATTTTAAAGGAAGAATTTAATTTAGGTTTAACGACCATAGTAATTACAAATTCTGCTAGGCATAAACACACAGTATCAGAGCAAATATTCACTATGTTGAATGTGTCTGAACCATACACTTCCACAATCTGCACAATCTGTGGCTTATACTGCCATCTATAGATCACTGAAAGTATAACATATACTATATGTTTATGGAAAAATACACAATAAAATGTAAATTTTCTTCATGTGAAACGGTGCTATGTGGATCTGAGAAATGTAGATTTGATACCATAATTTTCTTGCATAAATATGATAGGAGCTTATTTACTTAATTACTATGTTTTACTAAGATATATTTATCCAACCACAACACCATATGGCTTGAGCTTACAGTACATGCAGCCTTTTTGTTCCTGATTGTCTTTGTAGAAAAATTAAATCACAAGTCTCAGCCTCCAAAGCATATGAAATGTCCAGACAGGGATGTCCTTTTTGGGGCGACCACACCGTTAGTAGACATTAGGGAGACCTAGGACAGGTAGGGCTTTACAGGGTCCCCTGCATGGTTAGTCCTCCCATTGTCCTATTGGGTTTCTTGTGACCCTTGTGATTTTTGAGCTTTGGATTGAGCCCCCTTTGTTTAGCCCATTAGTTTTATGGACCAATTGGTTCTCTAAGCTATTTATTAAAAGTTATGTATTAAATACACATATTATTTTCTGTTTTCTATTTTGATCTTTTGTTTATATATGAGACACTATTCTTGATTTGCATAAGGTAGTCTCTTTGTGGTCTGTGGCTTATTGGCATCAAATCTACCAAGAAAAGAAAAAAGGCTACTTAAGTTTAAAGGGGTTGTCTCGCTACAAAGAATAGCTTTAAAATTGTAGGGAACACAAAATAAAGACATTTTCCAAATATATTGCTTTGTTCCTCTGTTTTCCCTAAGGACATACAAGTGAATTTATGACCTCCCTGGCTATTTCAGTTCCCTCAGTAACCAACCTGTAAACAATTCTCCCCCTGCTGTTTGTTCAATGCTATAACAGTGAGTGATGTCATCACACAGGTCATGGCAGTGTCCTGTGCTGCTCAGCAGTAAAAAGTTTGATTTATGTAAAATAAACAGAACTGTAATTAGGGCTTTTGTTTTGGGGATCAGATAAGAAGTCCTGTTAGTAGTTTGAAAGCTAATCTGATCTAATTAGCATCTGAAAGCACAACAGAGCACTGAGCTGTACAAGCATGGAGCTTATGCAAATGAGTCAGTTTGAACCAGGAAGTGGCAGAGTATTTCATTCATGCATTCTCTGAAACTCTGAAGGGAGACAACTCCTTTAAGTTTCTGAAAAAAAAGTGAGCTCTTAAGGTATGTTCACAAGTCACATGAATACATACCGAAATTTCCAAATGTGATCCACATCGAATCTACCTCTGTTGCTGAACGTGGATTTCAGTTGTGGATTTTAAACTGTGCATGTGGATTTTGATGGGAATATAATGTAGTTGACTTCAGTTAGATGTTTCAATGTGGATTCAGAGCTGGATCTGCCTTATGAATGAGCATGTTCATTTTTTTATCTGTGTCGTGGATTTAAAATACAGGCAGATTCTGTGCTGAATCCACATAGAAATATATGTTAAAAACTATTGTGTGAACAATGCCTTAGGGTTTGACTATGAAACTGTCAAAGTTAAAAAATTTGGAATGTTTTTTTTTTTTTATTTTTTAGTTTTAAAAGATAAAAAAATTTTAAAATTTTTTTTTTTTTTTTTTATTTTTATTTATATATATTATATTATATTTATATATATAATATTATATAACACTCACCGGGCCCTTTATAGTTTTCACCTTTTTTCTAGTAACGGGGTTGGACCCCCTTTTTTCCCTTTTTAAATGCCTCAATTTTCGGGATAATTCCCACAAGGGGTTGCAACGATGCTCAATTGGTACCCCGGGGCCCAAAAAGTGCCAAGAAAAAAATTCCCCACACCCTGACCCACCACACCAGCCTGAACCGTTGTACAAAGCAGGAATGGATCCACCTTTTATGTTTTGACGCCAAATCTGACCCTACCATCCCAATGTCGCAGCAGAAATCGAGACTCACAGACCAGGGAACGTTTTTTCCATCTTTACGTCCAATTTCGATGGCTTGGGCAAATTGGCCTCATTTCCTGTTCTTTGCTGAAAGAGTGGCACCCGGTGTGGTCTTTTGCTTGTAGCCCATTGCCTCAAAGTTCGCCCTACGTGCTTTAGAGATGCTCCTCTTTCCTTGGGTTTTAACGGGGGGCTATTTGAGTCACTGTTGCCTTTCTATCACCGAACCAGCGCCCCATTTCCTTTGACCTTGGCTCAAAAAAAGGGGTTTTTGCCCCCAGGGCTGCCGCTCATGATGTTTTTTTTCTTTTTCGGACCATTCTCTGTAAAACCCAGGATGGTTTTTCGTGAAAATCCCCGGAATCCGTTTGAATTTCTCAGCCCCCTTCTGGCACAACCCAACCATGCCACTTCAAAGGCATCAAAACACCTTTCTTCCCCCTTTTTGAGTCGGGTTTTTAACGGGAGATTGTTTGACCATGTCTACATGCCCAAAGCACTGATTGCCCCCCATGTTTTATTTTGGGTGAATCTAGAAAAAAGTCTCTGGTAACTGTATTTGTGTTGGAAGGTGACTCTAATAAAATAGTTTCAGACCGATGAATTAATATATAATATATATATATATATATATATATATATATATAATATATATATATATATAATATATATATATATATTTGTTAATATTGTATTATATCTTTCCATGGGACAACATTGAAGATAAGACACTTTGATATGATGTAAAATAGTCAGCGTACAGCTAGTGTAAATTTGGTGTACCCTCAAAATAATGCTATACAGTTATTAATGTCTAAATCACTGCAACAAAAGTGGGTACACCTCCCAGTGAAAATAGACAAATTGTGCCCAAAGTGTCACTATTTTGTGTGGTCACCATTATTTTCCAGCACTAACTGGAGTTCACTAGAGCTTCACAAGTTAACACTGGAATCCTCTTCCACTTCTCCATGATGATATCACATAGCTGGTGGATGTTAGAGACCTTGGGCTCCTCCACCTCCTGTTTGAGGATGCCCCACAGATGCTTAATAGGGTTTAAGTCTGGAGACATGCTTGGTCAGTCCAGAACCGTAAACAGAGCAAGGTAGAGGTCAGTGTGTTTGGGGTCTTTTTCATGTTGGGATATTGCCCTGCGGCCCAGTTTCCAAAGGGAGAGGATCAGGCTCTGCTTTAATATATCACAGTACATGATGGCATTCAAGGTTCCCTCAATGAACTGTAGCTCCCCAAAGCCAGCAGCACTCATTAAACCCCAAACCTTGACACTCCTACCACTGTGCCTGACTGCTGGCAAGACACACTTGTCTTTGTACTTCTCACTTGGTTGCTGCCACACAAGCTTGACACCATCTGAACCAATTAAATTTATCTTGGTCTCATCAGACCACAGGATATGGTTCCAGCAATCCATGTCCTTAATCTGCTTGTCTTCAGCAAACTTTTTGCCGGCTTTCTTGTGCATCATCTTTAGAAGAGGCTTCCTTCTGGGACGACAGCTATGCAGACCAATTAGATGCAGTGAGCGGCTTATGGTCTGAACACTGACATGCTGACCCCCTACCTCTTTAACTTTTGTAGCAATGTTGGCAGCACTCATACGTCTATTTTGAAAAGATAATCTCTGGATATGATGGTGAGCATGTGCACTCAACTTCTTTCATCAACCAAGATAAGACCTGTTCTGAGTGGAACCTGTCTTGTTAGACCGCTGTATGGTCGTGGCCACTGTGCTGCAGCTCAGTTTCAGGGTGCTGCCAATCTATGTATAGCCTAGGGCATTTTTATGTAGAGCAACATTTTTTTTTCAAGTTCTCAGCTAATTCTTTGCCATGAGGTGCCATATTTAACTTCCAGTGACCAGTATGAGAGACTGTGAGAGCAATAACAACAAATTTAACATACCTGCTCCCCATTCACACCAGAGACCTTGTAACACTTATGAGTCACATGACACCCTTGAGGGAATATGGCAAATTAGGCACAATTTGTCTATTTTCACTTAAGGGTGTACTCACTTTTGTTGTTAGCAGTTTAGATGGCTGTGTGTTGAGTTATTTTGAGGACTCACTAAATTTATACTGTTATACAAGCTGTACGCAGACTAATTTACATTGTTTCAAAGTCTTCAGTGTTGTCCCATGAAAAGATATAGGGCGACATGTATGAACGGGGCTGCGCCAGATATCTGGCGTCTTTTCAGCCCACTATCAGGTGCAGTCCCATTCATACATGTTTAAATCTCCCGCACACCATTCTTGGGCGCATTAGATTTGGCACAATTTATCCATTTTCACTTAGGGTTGTACTCACTTTCGTTGCCAGAGGTTTAGACGTTGATGGCTGTGTGTTGAGTTATTTGGAGGGCACCAAATTTACACTGTTATAAAAGCTGTACACTGGCTACTTTACAATGTATAAAATTGTCATATCTCCACCGTTATCCCAGGAAAAAATATGATACAGTATGTACAAAATGTCATGAATGTACTCACTTTTGTGAGATACTGTACATATATATGTATCAGTCTAAAGGGGTGTCCACATGAGGCCGAAAAAGCATTGTTTCCTTGATGAAAATTCCACTCTTGCCAGGACAGAATTTCAGCGAGGAAATTACGCAGACTGACTGAAGCGGATTTCTGTCTCATATACTTTGTTAGTAGTATGATGTTGTACCGTGTTAGCCATAGAAAGTAGTAGAAGAGTGAAGAAATCAGGCGATACCTTTCAGAGTCTGAGTATATTTTATGGTGAGCTTTCGAGAGTACTAGCTTCCTTCTTCAGACATGATGTTATTATTGGTGCACCAAAAACCTCAAAGAATTGACATATCAATTGTTTGTTAGGCGCGGACATTATGTGCCGTTAATACTCAAGTAAATTCAACATTGTTTATATAACGATGCTGATTTTACATAGGATACAGTGTTAAATGACTTTACAGTCGGTTTGGATGCTGATTCTGGATACGGAATCCATGCCCAGAATCAGTGTCCAAACCCATCGTGGGAACACCTATTTAGGCTGGGTTCTCACTCTATGCTCTTGTTGTGTTAACTGCGTTTGTTGTTGCTATGTGTATCAGAAAAGCAAGCAATTAACAAATGCATGTGTTTTTGTACCTAACTCTGATTTGGAACATAGGTGAAATTGGGGTCTATTAACCAAAAAAAAAATTGCATAGGTTTTTTGAAAAACATGAATTTTGTAATTACTTGTGTTTTGTCCAATTTCTATTGCATTTTCGCAGCTGAGACTTGACAATCCAGCAGAAACCGGAGTTCTTGGATTGCATTTTTGTTGCACTTTTCAAATGCATCAAAACATAAGCAATGAAAAATTAAAGCTTAAAAAATTGGGTTTAATTAAAAATGCATGTTTTTTAACTGTTTGTGATTTTGTTGCCTTATGAAACTGCAGCATGTGAACCTACCAAAAGGATGCTAGGGTACACTACTCACAAAAAGTTAGGAATATTTGGCTTTTGGGTAAAATTTATGGAAAACTTTAAACATTCACCCTACAGTGATATGCACTAGTGAGCCATACAAAATCATCAGCTTAAATTATCAGCCTGCAATATTTGGTAAACCATTTAATTAATTCACCCCTAATGTGATGGGTGGAACAGCTTCTCTCCGTAATCAGTACAAGCGCAGATACTCTTTCCTAAAGAACCAGTACATCACCAACATATCTCGTCTGCAATGCTTTTTCGCTACATGGAGAGAAAAGGCATGGATGAGAAATGTAATTGAAGTGCTGTATATAAGCCCCTAAGTTTACGTGTGCCTGAATCTCTGTTTCCCGGATGCTGTTATGCTCATACCTCCCCCAACATGCAAAAGATATTAGGTAGAAGGGACTTGGACTAGAGTTGGCCCTAAAGTCCGATATGCCTGAGTTTAGATGTTACTTCCCATGTGCAGCAGCATATCAGGGCAGGAATGGTATGGACTAGAGCTGTTTCTGGTGCACTTGATGCAAACAAGTGCAAGAGCTTCAAAAAGCAGTGAATGAGCAGTAACAAAATGGTAGGAAACAGCTTAATCCCTTAACGACCGCCCGCCGACTTTTGATGGCAGGTGATACAGGTCATTCATCTGCAGCGACGTCTTTTGACGTTGCTGCAGACATCAGGGTTTGTGTCACCAATCGCCGCAGCAGCACTGTACTTCACAGCCCTGTTACCAGCACAGCCTCTGCAAGCATCGGGTGGGGAAAACCTCCACTCCCCAATGATTAACTCTGTTATTGCCACAGTCCGTGACTGCAGCATAATCAAAGGGCTTTCCCCTGCTCTGTCGGGTGATCGGGACAGTTCTTCAGGGCACAGTCAGCCCTGAGGACCTAGAGTAGCCCGAGGTCTGTCTGTGTAAGAAGTCAGCAATCAGGGCAGACTGTGTGCTACCTTGACTGCTGCCTAAGTCAAACTGACATAGATTATAATTAGAGATGGGCGAATTTCTCAAAAATTCGATTCGGTCACTTCGCCGAATTTTCGACAAATTTTGTTTCGTCTGAATTAGCTTCTGGCACGAATCGCGTTAAAAAAAAAAAAGCAGCTATTTCCAGGCTGCACTGAGCTGCAGGGTGCCTGTAGAACGTTGTGCCATGCTTAAAATATGCAGAGGGAGCTTGGTTTGGTCTTCATACAATGTTAGTGTTTTTGTATGACACGCAGAAGACTGCTGCGATTTAGAATCGCTTCACTATAAAATTCCCTGGGCACTTACGAGGGCAAAACTGACCAAAAACTCAAAGGGGAATGTAGCCTGATAAAGTCATGCCAGCGAAAGCTGTAGCAAAAAAACAAAGCTGAGAGCTTCAGGTGTGGCAACATTTGTGAAGCAGAGTGTGGAGTGACGGCGGCAGCCACAGCAGCATGAGGTCAGGCAGTGCACAATGACTTCTGGAGGTGGCAAAACACGAGGAAGCCACGAGTGCATCAATGACTGAGAGGCGGAAGGTCACGGCAGGCAGCAGTATGAGGTCAGGCAGTGGCACAATGACCTTCTGGAGGGTGGCAAAACAGGAGGAAGCCACAGGAATGGCAAATCACACAGTGTGGAGGTCACGGCGTGCAGCAGTATGAGATCAGGCAGTGCACATTGACATTCTGGAGGCGGCAAACAGTATGTAGGCCACAGAGGTGGCACAATGATACAGTGTGGTGGTCACGACCAGCTGGAGCATGAGATCAGGGCAGTGGCACAAATGACATTCTGGAGGCGGCAAAACAGTATTAGGCACGAGTGGCACAATCACACAGTGTGGGAGTCACGGCGGCTAGCAAGTATGAGATCAGGCAGTGGCACAATGACATTCTGGAGGGCGGCAAACAGTATTAGTGCCACAGAGTGGCACAATCACACAGTGTGGAGGTCTCGGCTTCGTTGGGCAGCAGTATGAAGATCAGGCAGGTGGCACAATGACAGTCTGGAGGCGGCTACTCCCCTAAACAGTATTAGGCCACAGAGTGGCACAATCACACAGTGTGGAGGTCACGGCGCAAGCAGTATGAGATCAGGCAGTGGCACAATGACATTCTGAGGCGGCTAAAACAGAATTAGGCCACAGAGTGGCACAAATGATACAGTTGTGGTGTTCACGACCAGCAGCAGCAGCGATCAGGCAGTGGCCCAATGACATTTCTGGAGGCGGCAAAACAGTATTAGGCCACAGAGAGGCACAATGCTACAGTGTGGGAGTCACGACTCACGCAGATGAATGAGATAAAGGCAGTGGCACAATGACATTTCTGGATGGCGGATAAAAACAGCATTAGGACACACAGTGGCACAATCACAACAGTGTGGAGGTCACGCGGCAGCTAGCATGAAGATCAGGCAGTGGCACAATGACAATTCTGGAGGGGCTAAACAGTATTAGGCCACAGAGTGGCACAATGATACAGTGTGGAGGTCACGGGACAGCAGCAGCATGAGATCAGGCGTGGCACAATGACATTCGGAGGTGGAAAAAAAAAATCAGGAGGAAGCGCACAGAGTGGAACACAATGACTGAGAGCGGAGGGTCACGGCGAGCCGGCAGAATGATGTTCCGGCAGTGGCACACATGACACAGTGTGGTGGACATTGGCAGCAGCCATACACAGCAAGCAGCATGAGTCAGACAGTGGCACAACTGACACAGTTGTTGGATGGTCACTGGCAACAGAAGCAGCAGCATGAGGTCATGAGTGGCACAATGACAGACGTTGTGAGGTGGGTGGCAATACCAGTCCCTGGTTAAGGTGGTGGTATAGGCAGATGGGAGGAAACTTGGCAGCAGATGTGTGCATCAGGCGTGGTGGCGGCATCAGAACTAGTGGGCTGAGGCAGGTAGTTTTGAACCCAGACTGACGGCTAATGGCATTTTTGGGTAGTGTGTGGAAACTCCTGCCGTTCCACGCCTGATTCATCTTGACAAAGGTCAGTCGTTCCACATTTCCCGTGGACAAGCGGGTTCTCCTTGGGGTAAAGATGGCCCCCGCCACACTGAACACCCGCTCTGATGCCACACAAGCTGGCCGGGCAGGACAGCATTCTCCACTGCAAAATGGCAAGTTGCGGCCTCCATCCAGTTTGGCTGCCCAGTAGTCAGCGGATCTTCAAACTGAGGTGGCAGAGTGCTGCCCAAGTAGGCCAAAAACCTTTGGTTCGGGGACTGCTCCGGGCCCTGCTGCTGCTGGGGGCGACGCCCCCTCACTGGGCGGGTAAAGGGAAACGCTCATCAGTGACCCCCAGATTTAGGTTACTACTGATGAGCTGGTACTGCTCCTACCCCCCA
This sequence comes from Phyllomedusa bahiana, assembly GCA_025379985.1. NCBI lineage: Eukaryota > Metazoa > Chordata > Amphibia > Anura > Hylidae > Phyllomedusa > Phyllomedusa bahiana. The sequence goes on along the minus strand of JAODAL010009653.1, from coordinate 41,205 downwards.
CCTTCCCCCACAGCCGCGTCAGTAGTACGTGAGCGCTGAGGAACCCCCCGTCCAGACCTGCAGAGAAGGGACGATGCCGCACATAGGCACAGCAGCCAACTGATTACGGAGGATTTCCTATAGTATTTTAGTTTGTCTTCCCTCTCAATAGCTTGGGAATAAAGGCTCCCATATTGGACCATAGCGAGGGTCACCAATAGGGTGGATAGCCAGAAGTCATCCCTCTGCCGGAGGCTGACTATTCCGCTTCCACTAGCCAGGCAAATAAGCATGCTGCTGGCCATCGCACAAGTGACTCCGAGGGGCACCCTGCCTCCATTTTCCACTGTATACTGCCCCACGGTGCTTGGTGTCCATCTGCCTCGCTTCCTCACTCCATCCCACCTCCTCCAGCTGCTCCTGCTCGCTCCTCACTTGTCACCTGGGTATAAAGAAAATCCACTCATTTCACCAGGACAATGCGTCTGCTCCAATGTCCTCCTCCTCCTCCTCCTCCATTTCATCCCCACCGGACTCATGTGGCCACGAGTGTAGTCGCCACGTCTTCCAGTCCCCTGCCTCAGACAGATGTGGACCACCACATCTGGACACGTTTCTCCCAGGCCACGGATGGTGACGCTGCATGTGTTGACGCGAGGGCCGTGGAGCCAACGTTAGGTCCCTGCCACCTTCACTTTCTGCCCACAATTCTACATAGATATTCCCATATTCGGCTCCCCGTGTCTTACAAAGAAATGCCGACACCGCCGAGTATCGGATTTAACCGCCAACGCTCACACTGAGTGACAACTGCCGCCGCTGCCTCGCTGAGCCCCTTTTGCTACTTTCTTGGACCTCGAAGCGGGTTTTTTTACCCTCGTGGCCCGCTTGGCTCCCGACCTCACACTGCTGCTATCCTGCTGACTCACGCACACTACCCACTTGCTGGCTGCGCGCTGCCTGACGCGCAAGCTGACCCCTCTTCTCCTTACGATGAGGAAGCCCTTGCCTCACCCGCTCCCAAGTTGCGGTCTGGCCTACATCAACATCTAGTTTTTGTGTTTCATCGTCACTGCTGTCCTCATCACCGGTCTTGGTAGCGAGGCAGTCCTCATCAGAACATGACCCCCAGTGCCACTCTCCACATCTAAAGCTTTGCCGCCTACTGCAAGAAAGCAGGCGATATTGGACCCATTTCTTCGCTGCCAAGTAGCTGCAGACTGCCCCCTCAAATTGTTCATCCCTCGCTATATAGTGGCGCTGAGCCCAACCACATAGTAGATCTCTGGCCTGAGGGAACCGATGGGACAGAGACGGGCTGAGGACAGGTGAGGGCCGCTGACCCGCTCCCGGGCCATGCCAACAAATGGTTGTGTCTGAAGTTCCCACCTACTCTTGCTGGGGTTGTCAGATGTCATCTGGGAGGAAGAGTATGACCTAGTCAACCAATCAAGAACCCTTGTGTTGCTGAACAACACACGGCCGCTAGATGACAGCGGCAGTTGTGGCCTAACCGAGTGACCCCTGCTGCGACGTCCCCTTGCTGTGCTGCGACCTGGGCCAGTTCCAGGAATGATTTTTGCCACTGCCACCGCAGGTGCAGAGCCTGCCCACCTCTTCTGTCTGACATACTGGTTTGTTCAAAAATTACAGACACTGTTTGATGTTGTATCTGTTATATCTGAAAAATATACACCCTGTTTTTGACTCCAAATGAAACCATAACAAGCTTGGGTAACCCTTGGATATAAATTGCGCTCCACAAATGGCCAGGAATAAATTTACTTGTATGGTGTCCGTTTAAAAACACTGTGTGTTTTACTAAATGTAAAAGCACAAACAGGCTTAATTAATCTTCGGACATAATTAGCTACAGGAAGAAATTTATATATTTTGGCGTTGAAAAAGACTGTTTATTTTTGTCAGCACACCAGCAAACAACGCTTAATTAACCACTGGATGTAAAATTCGCGAACAGAATTGAGCAACACAAAACACAAACTAGTAGCTTTGTAGCGTGTTACAATTCGTGTTTTCTACGACCACACAACAAGAGATACAGTTTTAATAACCTTTGACTTGTAATTAGGCTACAGGAAAAATTTATATATTTTGCGTTGAAAAAGACGGTTTATTTTATGGTCAGCACACCAGCAAAACAATGCATAATTAACCCCTGAATGTAAATTACGCCAAATAATGGAGCCGCACACACTAGTGAGCTTGGTACGTGGATCAGCCACATTTTGCGTGTTTTACTTACGCCAACAAACAAGAGATTCTTTACAGTTACAGTAAATTAACCTTGGCTTGGAATTAGCTACAGGAAAAATTTATATATTTTGCGTTGAAAAGACGGTTTATTTTTGTCAGCACACCAGCAAATACAACGCTTATTAACTCTGGATGAAAATATCGCCAAAAGAATTGAGCACCTCAAACTAGTAACTTTGTAGTGTGTTACAATTGCGGTGTTTTCTACGCCACACAACAAGAGATACAAGTTGGTAATTACCCTTTATGCTTGTGAATTAGGCTAACAGAAAAATTATATAGAGATGTTGAGGCGTTAGAAAAAGACGGTTTATATGAGTTGTCAGCACACCAGCAAAACGAAACTGCTATAATTTAACCTCTGGAAAGTAAATTGCGCCAAAGAATTGAGCCCACAAACGCTAGTAGCTTTGTAGCGAGTTACATTGCGTGTATTCTACGCCACACAACAAGAGATACAGTTGTAGAATTAACCTTTGCTGTGAATTAGCTACAGAAAAATTATATATTTTGGCGTTGTGGAAAAAGACGGTTTATTGTTAGAGATGTCAGCACACAGCAAAACAACGCTTAATTAACGCCCTTATGTAAAGAGAGCGCAAAAGAAATGAAGCCGCCAGCAAACTAGTAGCTTTGTGTAGCGTATTACAATTGGAGGGGGGGGGGGGGGGGGGGGGGGGGGGGGGTCGTGTTTTCTACGCCACACAACAAGGAGATAAAGTTGTTAAACAAACCTTTGCTTGTGAATTAGGTAAGACAGAAAAAATGTTATATATTTTGGCTAGAAAAAGACTGTTTATTATTGTCGGCACATCCAGCAAAACAACGTCTTACGATAGAACCCCTGTATGTAAATTGCGCCAAGAATGGAGCCGCACAAACTAGTAGCTTTGTCGAGCGTTTTACAATTCCGTGTTATCTATCGCCGACACAACAAAGTACAGTTTGGTAATTGAACCTTTGCTTGTCACGATTAGGCTACAGGAAAAATTTATATATTATGGCGTTGACAAAAAGACGGTTTATTTTTTGTCACACAGCAGGCAAAACAACGCATAATTAACCCCTGATGTAAAATGCGCGCAATCAGAATTGAGCCGCACAAAGCCGATTAAAGTTAAATCTTTGTAAGCGTGTTACAATTGGTGTTTTTCTACGCCACACAACAATAGGTTACAGATGTAATTACCTTTGCTTGAGAATAGGCTACAGAGAAAATTATATATTTTGGCGTGTTGAAAAAGACGGTTTATTTTTGTTCAGCGACACAGCAAAACAAGCGCTAATTAACCCGATGGATTAATTGCGCCGAAAGAATTGGAGCCCACATAAGATAGTAATGCTTTTGTTGCGTTTACAATTGCGTGGTTTTCTATGTGCCACACAACAAGAAGAATACTTTTGTAATTAACCTTTGTGAGATGTGATATATTCTAGAGGCTTTCCAGAACAAAATTTATTCTATTTATGGCTTGAGCAACTAAAGGACGGTTTCTTGGTGTCACACACCTCATCAAAACTACGCTTAATTAACCCCTTGGATGTAAATTGCGCAATAGAATTGAGCTAGCCAAAAATGGAAGTGGTATTGTATTGTAGCTAAAATTGCTGTTTCTTTAAACTGGAATACAACAGAACTGCTTAGATCCCAACTTGGTATATTGAATGTATATGCAGCTGGCGAGGGACGCAGCACTGATTTCAATGTTGAGTGCTTCATTGTTATTATTTTTATATTTTTATCATTTTTATTTTAACATTTTTATATTTTTTCGAGTGGTGTTTCCCGGGCGGGTAGGGTGGGTAGGTTATTTTATATATATTTATTTTTGAATATTTTTAATTTTATTTATTTTTTTTTTTTTTATATAGTTTATTTTTTTACTATTAATTTTTATTTTATTATTTTTTCTTTATTTTTTTAATATTTTTATTACTTTTTAATTTATATTGGTGGATGAAAATAATTCAGGGTTGTACTTTATTGTGCCTGGTATTTTTTATCTGTTTTAATTCTGATCGTTTCTTTAGCGCTGGTCCTATTATTTTTTTACAATGTTAATACCTTTTATTTTTTTTATTATCCTTAGCTCTGCATTTAAATAACCTTCCAACACGAAAAACCACATAGTTCTTACAAAGCACACACTATACCCCATTATATAAATTCAAAATTTTCGTTTCTAATTTAATTATCAAATAATTATTAATATTTATTTATTAATTCTTTTTTTATATTTATTTAATATTATTATATTATATATTCATAATTTTTTTCTTATTATACTCAATTGTAAAACAATAATTATTGAACTATAACCTAAACTAAAAATAAGTAAAAGTACAACAAACAAAAATTAAACATTAATAAACACATAGCATATCCAATGATTCAACAAACAAAGAAAAATGGCGACGTTTAATGTTTGCGATCTCAACTAAAAAGTTTTGTTTACTCTTAATACCCCCAAATAAATAATCAAACACATAAACATAATTCATAACAAATAACCCATAAAAATAATTACCAAACTAACAAAGAAAAACCCCATATACACATACACTAAAAACAAACGAATAAAATTCTAACCAAACTTAAACAGCTAACAAAAAAAGAAATTACACCGCACAACAGACCGAATCAAACTTCAAACATAACGAAAACACAACCCTAACAAATAGAAAAACCCAAATACCTCTACTCCTTCACAACCAACAACCAACACTAACAAATAAATCAATACAACCAATTCATAAAACAACTATAAAAGCAGCATCACACGTAGCCACACATAATCAAACAAACAATACCATATATAAAACTATTTCCAATTCAACATATTTACTATGTTATTTTGTTTCAAGCACCAATCATAGAATACAAACTAATAAATTAATAACAAATTCCAAAAGCATTTCAGTAACCCCCACCCCAAAAAATTATAAATAAACGAAAAGAGAACAGTCTCTGAAGACAACGAGACACCCACAGAAATCGCTTTATAAAAATACAAATCTTCCTAAAAGCTATCAGCCGCGGCAGCACCTTTCACTGAATGAGCACATTGAAGGAAAGAGACTCCGCGTCGCGCCCACTTATAACGTGCGGTGACGTCACAGAATCCCCCGGTCTCTGATTGGCTTCATCTCTGCCACATGTCATACAGCTTGCCCTTCTTCCTCCCAGAGTGCTTTGCCCCATTTTAGCGCCATGTGCTCGCAGCCATTTAATCAATCAAAAGCACACTTCGTTCACACCGAATACCCAAAGTTCGACTACGTTCCGAACCGAATTTTCCTGAAATCTAAACGAATCCACTTCGTATAGAAACGATTTCGCCCAATCTCTAATTATAATGCATAGTATATATGAATATGCTAATAAATCTACATATAATGTTTAAAACTAAAATGTAAAACAATTATGCCCGCTCATAGAGGAGATTTAAAACAACAAACACACAAACAATACAACAATTAAAGAACTTGTATTCTTGAAAATAAAAAAAAGGAGAAATAAATAAATAATAAAGATAAAATAAAAATAAATACATTTTAACATTACGATAATAATAGGTGATAGCTTACAGTTACACCTATTAATTTTTTAACACATCTACAAAAAAAATCTCCTACACTATTTATTACATGTATTTCCAAAATCTGGACTTTTAACCCATGTACGCAAAACCTGGGCCTTTTAGGGCGCCGCTACTATAACTTTAGAGTGAGTATTCTTTGAATGTGTAGTATTTTCACTACTACGACATGCCATACTATGGCGTGTTCTATGTTAACACTGTAAATTATCACATTCAGTTTAACATAAGTGTAGAACATTGTGAGATAATTTGTACAACAAAAAAAAGAAATCTGCGATAATTTGTAAGTGAACATAAACTATTTCCCCAAAAAGTACAACTTGTGCCAAATAAAAAAAGGCCTCATACAACTGCGGCATTAAAAAAAATAAAAAAGTTACGACTGTTGAAATGCAAAGAGGTAAAAACTAAAAAAAGTTCTGGTCATTAAAGCCTTTTCAGGTGCTCAGCTTAGAGTTAAGTTCTGAGATGTGATACTGTGCATGCGCTGGTCTCTGAGGCTCCTAGTACTTGTTTGCTGACTTGGGGATATTGTTCCAAGGCTTTCGGGTAGAAGGTGTACATTTCAATGGTATGAGGTGGAACTGGAAGCAATCCGTAAACCGCCGACAGAACTGTCCCCCAAGACCATTCAAAAGACAATAAAATACCAGCCAGGTATTTTTCCACTATCATGTGGACGCACCCTGTCAGTAGCAACTAAAGAACAATGCTAATTGTATACAATTTTTCTGACAAATTACTGAAAATATTTAGATTGGCTTGAAATCATTTCAAACAAGCTTAGAGGGATTATTTTAGGACATATAGTGATAGCTTCTCACTAGCTTCTACAACCAGTGAAGCTTTAACGTCCCCTTTTCAATCACTAGAAAAAAATGGCGGTGGAGCTAGGTGAGCGGTCTAATGGTTTTTGTACGTTTTACCGTTATAAGGCTCTGACTTATGATTGTTGGGAGTGATTACAGCTCTGGGACCATAGCGAAGTCCATCAGCCATAGAGCCACAGACAGTATTTAGTCAAAGTACGGGTCCTTCCATAATTTATGTAACAGAAATCATGAGAGTGTGCAAGCAGAACAGGTACAAAAAGCGAAAACAAAAACAATCAAAGACGAGCCTGCTCAACTTCACTATCGAGCTTTAGCACGACTTAGTTTAGATTTTTGGTTGTCCCCTCCAATGTGTAACTTCTCAGTGCGCCAGATGTCCATTACCAGGCACCTAGTCGCCAGCATGACCAGCAGATGTTACATTGGCTAGGCAAATCTTGGCATTGAACATGGGGAGTAGTCACCCACAGAACACTTTGACTATTCCCAATTAAAGCCGTCCCAGAGCGACTGGTTTTTTAAAGCTAGCCATGCACCGATTGGTGTAAATAGGTGCCAACTGCCTACTTCACCAAGGCCAGTTTCCCTGGTGACATTTACCTGCCTTTACCCTGAGGTACAGCTCAGAAGCACTGTCTCCCCACTCTGAGCTCAGCTAACCCCTTCAGATATTCTAATGACTAAGCACTTCTCTCTACAGTAGTGTTATACACATATACATTCTTATACTCATGCATATTAACTCCTTCCTGTACCGGAGTTAAATCAAGATGTAGACCAGCTATGTATATCACTCACACACATATAGATAAAGTCTTTTACAAGCCTTCTCCAAAAGTAGATGGCATCACAAAAATTTACCCCCAAACATCCAAAAGAGCTCTGCAAGTGTCAGAGATCTATGGCTATCCTTTTCCAAAGCTGTGGAGAGTCCTTCTTGTTGCTGGTTTCTATCCTGGGGGCCCTCAGGGAGCCATTAGTTGTATCACTATGCTGTTTCACAGACCTACAGCCAGCTTCAGACTCACACTTTCTGATCACTCAGCAGGCGGGTCTACAGTAATGATTGGCATATCAGGTTTGCTATTTCTAGATGATTATATTACAATGACATAAACAGTAAAGGTTTATAAAATGTAGTGCACAAGGCTACAGAGCTTTAAAGAGTTAAAACTTGTCATCAACTTAGATAAGCAAGCTCCTTTGCTACTGATAACACTCAGCAGGGAATGACTCACCATGGTATGAGAGGTACTGCTGGAGCAATCAGAGCAGAGAGAGATGGTCGGTAACCTAGGAAAGCTTGTGTACACTAGCAGTAGATAAAATCTCCTTTATCTCCTAAACAAAGAAAAATAAAAACAGCAATATATTTGGTAAAAATCTTTATTTACCTTTGCTTACATATTTAAAGCTAATAAATGTGGTGAGAAAACTTGCCTCACCTGACTTCCCATCCATGCAACCCCAATTTGGGCTTCTTGGGAGACATAGGGGTAGTGGCCCATTTGCAAGCAAGCACCATGACAAGCTCTCCCCAACTCCCTAAAGATTATCAAAGGGAGGCTGATATTTATGTCTCTCTTTTTATAAAATGCCAGACTTGTGATCTCCACACTCCATCCTGCAGCATTGCCTGTGATGTTTTTTTTGGCAGAAGATAACCCTTAAATGCTGTGTTTGTGTGAATGCTTATATTCAGGAAGGTTTGTAAAGGTAGCAAGTAGATGAATACAGTAAAATATAAGAAAATCTGGGAATAAAAAAAACCTGCTGCAGTCTGCAAGAGAACTGAGGCTTGAAACATGTGTAATGTGACCAGATGGTAGGTCAAGATTCAGGGAGTGACCACCCTGCAAGAAAGGTTATGGCACAGTAAATAAGCACACTTTTGGTGAGGGTGGTTCAAATTTACATTCACTTAAATGAGGAAATGCTGTAATATCACCCACCATAGCTACAAAAGTATATTATTTAAAATTACTAACTAGCCTCATACTGACGTAAATATTGAGAAGGCTGCAGCACTATTATGTGCTGCATGGAACAGCTGATCAGCTTAACAATTAGTTTTAGGCTGGATAACCTCATTACTTCCCAGAGACCCTTCACACTTGACAGTTACACAACTAAATCCAGGGCTGTGGAGTCGGTAAGCCAAAGCTCCGACTCCCGACTGCGACTCCTCAATTTTCCTGACACCGACTCCCGACTCCGACTCCCGCAAACATGGCGCATGTTTAAGTGATAACTTTACAGTAGTAAAATGGTAACTTAGGCTGTTTATCACCTTCTGATACAATAATTAAGCTATTTAGGTAGAACAGACACTGACAAGCAAAATGGTAACAATGTTTTTAACTTTTGACTTTCAGGCTCCACATCTCACCGTCCACTACGGCTTTGAACATGAGGCTACCATCATTTTATAGACAATCATCTTACCTATCTTATACATACATTATTTAGTATTAGCATCTGCTTAGTTCTGCAGATGCAACTCCATTGTTACTGTTTTACTTCTAAAAATCCAAATTTTGCTTTCAGCTCTGCCTGATCCTTCTGGGCTCTGGATCAGATTCAAGCAGGTCTTGACCAAAATCTGATCCCAGGACTCTTCTACACGAATACAGCTTTGTCTTTGTATCTTCACACAATACGATCGTATTGTACAAGCAGGGAGAGGAGGCGTAATCCATGGTTCTCTATGAGAGCCATGGATTACCGTAATTATGGGGCGCATTTCCCCGCGTATTAAGTGCAGTATGCCGCGAAATACGCCCCAAAATGAGCCGTGTGAACATAGCCTTAGTGTTGGATTGGGTTGAGGTCTGGGGACTGTGGAGGCCAATACAGCAACTCTACTTCATTGTCATTTAGCCCTTCCTTCTCTTGACGTCTGCTTCAGGTCGTTGTCCTGCTGGACACTATGTTGTCCTCTTCCTCCCCATAGTCCTCAAGCATATGAAGTAACTCATCTTGTAGAATACTCACATATAGCTCAGCATTGAGGTCACCATCCATCCTGGTCAAGTCTCCAACATCTTTGGCTGTGACCCCTCCCCATATCCTCAGGCTTCTTCCACTGAACCTGACATTTCTTCCAGCTTCTCGATCCATTATCCCTCTTTTCCCTTGATTGAGTCTATTGACTTTCATCTCATCGCTCCAAATCATCCGTTTCCAATCTTCCATTTTATGTACTTTTTGGCAAACTCGAGCCAACGCTTCTTATGACGACATTGAAGTTGCGTCTTCTTCCCCTTTTTTCGGGCCATCATTCCAGACCTGTGTAATGCGTGTTGCCTGGTGCTATTAGCGAATGTGAGAACAGGTTGTAATTTGTCCGACCACCAGGAGCAAAACAGTAACAATGCAGTTAAATGAGAAGAATCTGCAGAACTAAGTAGATGCTAAATAGTTGCAGGTAAAAGTTATGTATGAGCCGAGATAATTGTCTATAAAATGATGGGAGTCTCATGTACAAAGCTGTAGTGGATGGTGAGATATGGAGCCTGAAAGTCACAAGTCCAAAAGATTGTTACCCTTTTGTTTTTTGATGTAAAATATATTTACCCGATCCGACTTTCGAACACATAAAACTTTAATAAATTGTAAATATGAAGTAAAAATTTTGCTGAAATCTGGTCACTCTGTTTGCTATTGGAGCGGAATCTTTTCCCCTGGGGCAGTGCTTTGCCTGCTCCATGTCATCAATTACACTCCTCATGTGATGAGGCTGAAGATATGGGAGCAGTCGCACTGGCCAGACCCAATTCTTCTTGCTCTTTGCATCTAACTAACTGGACCAATTTATTATATATTTTAGGAGTCGGAGTCGGTCCATTTTTTACCGACTCCAACTCCGACTCCGACTCCTGCAAAATGGGCTCCGACTCTGACTCCACGACTCCGACTCCGACTCCACAGCCCTGACTAAATCTGCACAAAAGTGTAATGGTTCCCACAGAGCAGAACCTTTATTGGTTACACAACTGAACAGATTGGTGGTTCAGCTCCAATTGTGGTTATCTGGCATAATCCCTGTCTCTTTCTCTCTTTAAACAGAATATGTTGCCAATTTTTTTTTTTACTTATTAAATCAAGACCCTGATCCATATTCTTTTCCTCTCAGTCGTTTTTATTTCCTGATTGTAGATTTCTCTATTCGGCCGTCTATATATGATTTTGGGGAAGACATTCTTTCTTGCACAGCTTTAACAGCAGTCAGAGAGATACTTTACAGCAGCTTCATGCACATAGGGTTCTTAAGACAGTTTCTGTCCCATAGATTTGTATAGGAGAGTTTTCACTGTGAAGGGAGGGGAGAGGGAGAGCTGTGACATCTCCTCTTGTGACTGGTGGATCCTGTGTTATCTGTACACAATGGTGTCTCCTTTCATCTTGACCCTGCTTGTGCTGATAATGAGCAGACACTGCTGAAAAGCTCTCTAAACAGAACAGGAAGTGTCAGACGATTATTAGGCCTAGTGGCCAAAGTGAAAACTGCAGGACTTAAGAATTATTAAAAAAATATTGAAAGTGATATGGAAAATTAAAAACATAACCAAAAATTCCTACAAAATGTGTTTAACATAAAAATGTGAGTTAAACAATAAGTCATTTTTTGATGACACATTCCCTTTAAAGTCAATGCTGTCCTGTATTCTGTTACTTGTAGTTTGGGCAGACTCCCCTCCACCTGCACAGGTCACTGCATGTCCAACACCGCACTGTCCATAACAAATGTGGCCTACTAGCAGTCCAAACTACATTCTGCCCCTCTCCTACTACCTCATACTGTAAACAAACTCCAAAAAACACCACCACCTCAGAATATATGTAAATAAAATTTATACATTTTATTGAATCAATTAAAATATACTAAAAGATCCCTACCTACACATAAAATAAATAAAGCACCTAATCCATGATTACAACATACAAAAACAACATAATATACCAATCAATGTAAATAATGCATAAACAGGTATAATAATACAGAAACGCATATATAATAATCAAATGAACATTACATATATAATAAAGTATACATAATAGACATACTTAACCTGTAAAAGACCAATGAGCCCTGTCCTCTATGTTGTGATCATGGATTAGGTGCGTTATTTTTTGTATAGGTAGGGATCTTTTAGTATATTTTAACTGATTCAATAAAAATTTATATATTTTATTTACATATATTCTGAGATGGTGGTGTTTTTTGGAGTTTGTTAGTCCATTGGTACCACAACCACCAATAATATTGCTGGTTATTGCCCAATCTTTGTATAGGTGTGGTACCTCATACTAAGCAACTTACTTGCAGTGTCAGCCTAAGGCTATGATCACACGGCTTATTTGCCATGTGGATGGGGGCGGGCCGGGGCGGGAGCGGGGGGGCGGCACCTCGCCGGCCCATAGACTTTCATTACCAGCAGCGCATATACAGTGCTGGTAATTCACATGTCACTTATCTCCCCCCCGCAGCGTATTTGCCGAGCAGGGAGAGGAGACGTAATCCATAGTTCTCTACCGTAATGACTGGGACGTATTCCAGCCATAATTTGCGCACTACGGCGCATAATTATGGACTGAAATACGTCCCTTTATAAGCCGTGTGAACATAGCCTAACATGAAAGTCATCTACATTAGATGTCTTAGCACTTAGCTGCTCTCAGCACAATAGCCCCTCTTCCTCTGGCCTAGTAGCAAAGCAAGAGCAATAGATCACCAAACGGCATGTTGCCAACAGCATGAAGTCCAAGCTGTAACAATGAACAGTGTAAATATACAGCATACAAGTATTATTTACACATCAAACAAATAATTTAGTGTACTTGGGTCCAAATGGCACTAGAGCACTACTGATACTGTCAGGATCCCCAATAACACTCAGCAATCATTGCATTCTACAGAATTGCTGCAGGCCAATGTTTGAATGCTACATAAGACAAATGACAATTAGTAAGTAGAGAGGACTTCTTCTCCCTTCCAGGGATAACAACATGATATACACACATAGCAACTCTCCTAAGGGCACGGTAACCTCTACTTCGTATCCATGGCCCGACACAGCTTACACATACAAGAGGCTTAAAGTAACAATGTTTATGTTACAGAGAAACCAAATAAGGGTATGGTCACACGGCTTATTGTGGCGCGTATAGTACGTGCCACAATATGCCGTGTGTTTTGGAACCATGAGCTCATTAGCGACCGTAATTCCAAAGCATGGGTGGCCGGCACCCGGCCAGCCCCATAGACATGCATTGTCAGTGGCGCGTAATCGGCGCTAATAATTGACATGTCAAATCTCCCCTCGCGCGTACAATACAATCGGGGTACAATACGATGACGCGTAATGCATGAATTACCGTAATTGCGGTGTGTATTTCGCCGCTTATAATGCACAGTACGCGGTGAAATGCATGCCAAAATACGCGGAAATTTAAGCTGTGTGAACATACCCTCAGAGTTCAAACTCAAGTCTAATTGAAAACTTGTCATGAGACTGCAAATTGACAGTTTTATCTCTACAAACCGCAATGGTGTAGACAATGGTCCAGTGCTGCAATGAGTACAGTACAGACAGGCTGGCGCACCTCCTCTGCCGCCTGACGTCTCCTGAACTGCTCCCTCGGCGCACATAGCTCCTTTATGCAGCGTTTCTTATGTACCTGCTTTTGACCATTTATATTCTCTTACAGAATCGGCTGACCAAGCTTATCTACTCTATTTACCCTCCTCTCAGACAAGGAAAAAATTAACAGGGGCAGCTCACTGATGGTCAATGGCCCGCACATCTATCCATGAGGGGGGCAATTGCTTATTAACAACAGCTGCGTGTTGCATACGTATTGGATCTGTCCGATCGCCGCTGCATTTTTGGATGCGATTTTCGGATCCAAAATGGATTAAAATATCAGATCCAAAAACCCAGTGTGAACGGCCCCTTATATTGGGTGCAAGGTATATAGTTATACATACCTCCCAAGTGTCCCTATTTTGGAGGGACAGTTCCTATTTTTAACCCTTGTCCCTCTGTCCCTCTTAGCTCTATAAATGTCCCTCTTTTTCATCTATTAAATGGATTTACGTCAATAAATTGACTCTCCAGCTGTAAAAAGTATCTGATTGCTTCCTAGCTGTCTATTAGATAACAACTTACTTAATATTTCATCATTGGATATAATGCAGTCTTAAAAATGTGCTCCTTTTTGGCTATCTAAAAAGTTGTCATGTTTGTATTTGGGCGTGGTTAGAGGCGTGTCTTGGTTTGGATGTCATGTGTTTGGGTATGGTTGGAGGTGTGGCCTCATGTGTCCCTCTTTGCAATCTCTAAAAGTTGGGAGGTATAGTGATGTGTGGTGCACCATGCTGGCTTACAACCAATTGATGATGCTCTTACTATTTGAGCATGTTGCCCAGCATATTTTATGTGTCTAACATGAGCGGGATCAGTACACTGATGGGCACATGAAAGGGGATCAGTACAATGACAAGCACATGAGGGGGGCTCAATACAGTGACCAACACACAAGAGGAGGAGTCAGTACAATGACAGGCACATATGGGGTAGAAAGGGGTCAGTACAGTAACAGGTACACAAGGGGAGTCAGTACAGTGACAGGTACATGAGGGGGGTTAGTACAGTGACAGGCAAACAAGGGATGTCAGCACAGTGAAAGGCATAAGGCGGAGGCTTAGCACAGTGACAGAAAAATAAGAGGGCTCATTAGAAGGTTAATACAGTGACAGGCACATGAGGAGGTTCAGTACAATGGCAGACAAATAAAAGGGCTCAGTATAGGGACAGGTACATGAGGGGGTCAATACAGTGATAGGCAGATGATAGGCAGATGATTAGGGCTCAGCACAGTGCCAGGCACATGAGAGGGATTAGCATAGTGACAGCCACATGAGGGAGATGAGCACAGGGCCAGGCACATGAGGGAGATCAGCACAGTGCCAGGCACATGAGGGGGATCAGCACAGTGACAGGCACATGAGGAGCACTCAGTACAGTGACAAACAGTCTAAAAAAATGGGAATCTAGCAAGAGAACAAAGAGTGACTTTTAATTACTATAGTTACTATTTTGCCATAGGCAAACTTAAACTCTATCAGTTCTCAATCTATAAAGCACTAAAACTTAACTTTTATTATGTATAACACTTAACCTCGATACATACTATTTAAAAACCTGATTTCTAACCTCTCAGTCTGTCCCTTTCTAATTGTGAAGGAATAACTCCTTTTCTATTATCAAGTCTGGTGGAACGCCATCTATGAAACCCTATATATACAGTGTTTTGCTAACTCCAAAAAGGAATCCAAAACATCTTACTTGGGCAGTCATCCCTAATCTGATGGGCATGAAGCATATAAGGTTTCCTTGTGAGACCCTCTGCAGCGGGTAACACAGTAGAAAGAGGTAGGAAATCAGGCATGACATTTTAATTTGTGATTTCCTACCTCTTTCTACTGTGTTACCCGCTGCAGAGGGTCTCACAAGGAAACCTTATATGCTTCTTGCCCATCAGATTAGGGATGACTGCCCAAGTAAGATGTTTTGGATTCCTTTTTGGAGTTAACAAATCACTGTATATATAGGGTTCCCCTGTTAATAGTGGTGTTCCACTAGACTTGATAATAAAAAAGGAGTTATTCCTTCACAATTAGAAAGGGGCAAACTGAGTGGTTAGAAATCAGGTTTTTAAATAGTGTGTATCGAGGTTAAGTGTTATACATAATAAAAGTTAAGTTTTAGTGCTTTCTAGATTGAGAACTGACAGAGTTTAAGTTTGCCTATTGCAAAATAGTAAATATAGTCAGCACAGTGCCAGGCACATGAGGAGCACTCAGTACAGTGGCAGGCACATGATGAGGGCACAGCACAATGACAGACACATGAAGAGCACTCAGTACAGTGCCAGGCACATGAGGAGAATCGGCACAGTGACAGGCACATGAGGAGCACTCAGTTCAGTGCCAGGCACATGAGGGGGATCAGCACAGTGACAAGTACATGAGGGGGATCAGCACAGTGACAAGTACATGAGGGGGATCAGCACAGTGACAAGTACATCATGAGGGCTCAGCACAGTGACAGGCACATGAGGAGCACTCAGTACAGTGACAGGCACATGAGGAGCACTCAGTACAGTGACAGGCACATTAGGAGTGTTTATTTGCGTTTTAGTGTAGATTTTGCTATCTCTTTTTTAAGGCAATGAGTAAAGTTCCACAATAAATCCACTACAAAGTCTGCAACAATTGGTGCAGAGGGATATACAGAATAATAGGTGCAAATCTTATTCTGCAGATCCGCTGCAGAAGAAGAGTAGCAGATCCACCCTGTTTGAGCATACCCAGAATAACAGCTATGATTGCTGTCAAATGTGCCTTTAACTAATACTCATCTAAAGGAGTTGAACAGTTATACAATAAACTGTTGCATGATTAACAGCTGGAAAGAATGTAGACAAACTTTACATTAACGAGGTTTAACCATGAAGTAAAATTGATGTCAGAGGCTTGCAAATTAAAAAATAAACTTTTTCACCATTTATCATTAGTAAACATTCTGTAGCGTTTTTGTCTTAGCTGCTCCCTTTGTGATCCATAGTGTACAGCTCATCTCCAGGGGATACGACTAGTGATCAGAGCTCCTCAGTCTTGCCGCACATGCTCAGAAATCACCTCTCCTCTCAGGCAGCTACGGTCAGTCACTTCCCTGTCTATTAATCACACACACTCACTGCTTAGCAAGTGTTCAACCCCAGGTGCAGTCATTCTACTACTGTCCTTTGTACTCCTTAGAAATAAGGAGATAAATAAAATAGATAGATAAACAGCTCTTAATATAAACAGACCTTTGTGTGACTGGAGTGAGCACACTGCTGGGAAAGACATTGTGATGTAAAGCTGGCTGGGTCCCATGATATGTAGTTCAAGCAAATCATACACACCCCCTTTTGAGCACACTGAAAGCTGAAGTAGGACAGACCAGGCATGAAATGCCTTCATGGCAAAACCTCTTTAAAGAGTTCTGTTCTTTAGAGAAAAAAATATTTAAGTGGTTTTCCTTTCTAGTTACTTCTGAGTATGAAGCCAAATGGAGTTGGCCTCAGAGAACAAGAAGATGGCCCCCGATTGTGCAGTTCTCCCATTCATTTCTATGGGTGTTCTGGCTATAGCTAAGCTGACGTCAGACCTGGAAGTAACTAAATGAGAAAACCCTTTTAAGTCCATCATGACTCAAAAAATATAATAATTAAAGTGATGAAATACTTACAAGGGCTGGGTGTATGCACACCCTGTGTATATACACAAGAAACAGCAGTAGATGGAATATATCAGAATATTATTATTAATATAATGCTCACAAACAGTTTGAAAGACCATTAAAAAACAGATGATGTTCAGGAAACTTAAGGCAATATATCAATTATTAACTCAGTTTCACTATCTCTGATACTCACGGGATAATGCATTATTTGGTAGATAAAGACTAGATTTCCACTACGTTTCTACACCAAGACTAATAAATCTTTTAGTATTGACAGAGGAACCATTTGATTTCATGTTCAGTAACTTGTAAGTAAGCAGGGTTTCAAGCTGTTGAAGCACTACATGTAATATGTAGATCTGAATAAAGATAGTAGTAATAATAATGTGATGATATGATGATAGAAGATAGATAGATAGATAGATAGATAGATAGATAGATAGATAGATAGATAGACAGACTTATACATAGAGCTATGGATAGAAGGTCTATAGACAGATGTGAGTCAGATAGATGGATAAATAGATAGGAGTTAGATAGATAGAAGACCTATAGACAGATATGAGATAGATGGATAGATAGATAGATAAATTGGCCTGTAAAATAAGCGTATTTGCTGGGAAATAGAGCAAAACATGCTCTATTACCCCCTATGGGGCCGCTGTGGCTGTGTCACTGTATCTGCCAGGATACCTTATTTCACAGTACAACAACAGGTACTTCAAACATATGCATTAATGTAGAGTGAACCCACTCTTATTTATGAAACACTATGCCCTAAAAGGGAACATATCCCTCCCAAAAATGAGTAGTGATCAGACTTGTTCAAAGTCCATTTTAAAAATTCTAACAAGTGTAAATATCACTGTGCTATAAGTAATAGTTTAAGCCTTTCTTAAAGCCTTCACCTGATTGTGCTGTGACCAGCTCCTTAGATTGATATTTTTTACAGTAAAGAAGCAGGGGCTGAACTTTCACCGTAACAGCCACGGCGACTGCTACGGGGCCCACCTCCCCAAGTAGCCCGGTGCATCTTGCCTCAGAATGCCCGGCCCTCTGTCCAATGCATTTAGAGGCAGGTTCTGCGCAGTCTAAGTGGAGTAGAGCGCCAGCGTTGTTCTGCTCCGCTAATCCGTCTGGTACCCCTAAGCCTACCAGGCATCGGTCGCTAGTGATGACATGGGCGGCGCAATAACATCATATTATCGTGCCACCAATGCCAGGCTCAGAAGCTTGCCTGCCGCTCGTTGCTTTGGGGGATCGTGGAGAGAGGTGAATTCATTATTTTTTACTAATCGGGCCTACCTAATAGGGGCCCACCTATAATCTACCAGTGACCCACCTATAGCCTACCTACTAACCAGGGGTCCACCTAGAGCCTATCTACCTGCCAGGGGCCCAGCTATAGCCTACCTACCAGGGTTCCATCTAAAGCCTACCTACCTACCTACCTACGAGAGGCCCATCTATAGTCTACCTACCTACCAGGGGCCTACTTTAGCCTACCTACCTATATGGGGCCCACCTATAGCCTAACTACCTACCAGGGGCCCACCTATAGCCTACTTAACTACCAGGGGTCCACCTATAACCTATTTACCTACATGGGAGCCACCTATAGCCTATCTACCTATGTGCAGCCCACCTACAGCCTACCTAGCTACCCATGTGGGGCTCATCTACAGCCTACCTACCTAGGGCTTATCTACAACCTACCTAGGTACCAGGGGCCTACCTATCTGCCTGGGGCTGGCCAATCTACTTAACTGGGACCTAACTACTGCCTACCTAGGGCCAATCTTCCTACCTACCTATTTGTAGCCAACTTATCTAACTGGGACCTAGGTAACTACCTATGGAATACATACCTACCTTGGGCCAATCTACTACCTATGACCTACTTATCGGGGCCTATCTACTGCGTACCTACCTGGGGCGTAACTACTGCCTACCTACGTACTTGGAGCCTACCAACCTACCTACCTAAGGCCTATCAACCTACCTAGGGCCTACCAACCTATCTAAAGGGGATCTACCTAGGTACCTGGGGCTCAACTGCCGACCGGGTTTTATAAATCTGAGGGCTACAGGCCATAACTGTAGCATAGTCTCTAGTGGGTTAGTCCTGAATATGCTAATAAATTACTAAGTATAAAAAAATGTAAAACAGTTATCCCTTCATTTGATTTTTTTAAAAAAAAGTAAAAAAAAAAAAAAAAAAGAAACATACAAAAGTGTATAAAAAATAAATAAAATAAACAATAAAATAAAAATTAATATACAATAAAAAATAATTATACATACATTACACACAAAAAAACAAAAAACTACACATTAGGTATCCACACAACTGTAATAACCTGTTACATTAATCTAACAAGTTAAGTGCGGTGTAAAAAAAAAAAAATTGAAAACAAAATTCTGCAATAATTTATAAGTGAACTTAAACTATTCTGCCAAACAGTACAACTTGTCCCAAATAAAACGAGGTCTCATACAACTGCGTTATTGAAAAAATAAAAAGGTTACGACTATCGAAACCCAATGAGGCAAAAACTAACATTCTGCTGGTCATTAAGTACTTTTCAGGAGTTCCGTTTAAAGGGTTAAAAGATGTGAAGAAATATAATGTACATCTGTTTCACCTAAACCTGTGTTCTGGAAAATTTTATTTTTTTTTCTTCTTTTTTTTTTTACTAGAATGTACTGTGTCTATAGGAGTTACAATCACGTTGGATTGTTAGACTTATGTTGAATTGTATTATTCTAGACAATTTCCTACAAAAGTCTCAAAAAGTTGTATTACATGCTGATACTGTTACAGCTTATTCTATTGTTTGGAAATGCTGCCATCTGCTGGAAGTTATGTGGAATTGCAAAGTTTTTACAAAATTAAAATACTACTGACAAAACGACAGTTTTACAGGAATGAAAGTCTACTAGAATGCATGGAATAACCGTGCAGATTATCTTTAATGAAGCTAGATCACATGACATAAGGACAAATGGAGATAAAAGAAAAACATGAGTCATACTAAGGAACAGAAAAAAATACAAGGGACCTATTGTAAGCTATTTACAAAACTTTAGCAATAATCGTAGAGGAACATTAGGACTCCCGATTTGGTAACATCACTTCCTGCTGTGTCTTATCAGCAGAGCGGACCTTCTTTTCAGTCTCTGATCTTTCTACTGACTTTTACATTCAGAGAGAAAAGCATGAGAACTGTCTAGGTCTAAGACTTTCTTTGTTGCCCATAGCAACCAAGAAGAGCTCATAGCAACCAATCAGAGCCCATAGGAACCAATCAGAGCTCATAATAACCAATCAGAGCTCTCCTCTTATTTTTCCAGAGCACTAAATGAAATGAGAGGGGAGCTCTGATTGATTGCTATGAGCTCTGATTGGTTGGTATGGACTCTAATTGGTTGCTATGAGCTATGATTGGTTCCTATGGGCTCAGATTGGTTGCTATGGGCTCTGTTTAGTTGCTATGGGCAACAAAGACAGTCTTACACCTAGACAGTTTTCATACATGAGGCCCTTAGAGTTCCTGACCTAAGAACATCTTTGTGCTGTCCTGTCAGGTCTGCAGAGGACATTCAAATGTAAATACACCTAAGATAACAAAGTCATTCAGCAGCAGTGTCTTGACAGCATGTAAGTTTTTTGTTTTCCCTAGAAGGTTACTCTTATACAAATACAGCTCTGCTAGCTCACGTTTATAGCCAGATCCCCTGCTAGAACAGTGATATTGTTTTTGACAGTTCCTCCAACAATAATGTTCATGTAACAAGCTCATCTAGAAGTAGGAGCTAGCAAAGCTGAAATGTCAGTCAATGCTGTAGATCCGGGTTGTAGATCATGTTGCTGCCTTTTGGAGATACAATTTAATTTACTGCCTGGAATTTTATTTGGGGAATGGACTTGGAAAGAAACCAGCAAATCCACCATCTTTTTTCAAGCCGGATTTTCGTGGCCCTGAAATCCCACCTTACCTAGCCCTAAAGAAATTATATGCACAGGTATTTGTTGCTACAGACCTGAAATGTTCCCCAAATGATATTGTTGTAGCCGTTACATAAAAATGGACTTTGAATTCTGCTGCATTTAACACAGAGATTATCCCCTCTTTACCAGCCTCATTGATTACTTTAGGTTATCTTTATTTCCTAGTAAATGGAAGCAATGCATTTTGGAGCAGCACCTGCACATTCAGCAAGCAAACAAGTTGTAACAGACATTCTGACGGAACGGACTCTGGATCTTCTGTTGGGCTCTCCATGGTCACCATAACATTGTTAACCCCTTATGATCATAATTATAGAATGAGAGGACAACAAATTCATATAATTGGATTATGGTTGCTTGTAAAGGGGCAAGAGATATGTTCACTGCATGATCATTCAGATGCTCTTGATTTTCTATATTTTTTACTCTATTACTTTAATCTTTAGGGCGCATTCCCACGGCATAGGACAAAACCGGTATTTGCCCTGTTTTGCGGCTGTCCCCACGGCCCGGCGGGGGGGGGGGGGGTGGCTTTTTCCGCGATGAGCGGAGAAAAGCCCTCCCCCTTCACATTGAGAAGAAAACCGGACGGAAGATTGTGCTTCTATAATGTTTTGCCGCCGGACCGCCAGTGGCAAAACCGCCCGACGGAAAACCCATGCAGTGGGGACTGCTGCACGGGTTTTCCATAGAGCACCATTGTGCTCATTTTTGGCCGGTTTTTCAGGCGGTCCGAAAAACCGCAAACCGGCTGAAAAACGGCCAAAAAAAACGTACAGTGAAGACATGCCCTTAGTGCAACAAAACAGCCACAAATGAACAACAGATTTGTAGAAGGTGATAGCACAACAGAATATGTTATAAATACTGCCTATAATAGATTTTGAAGTTTCAGAATGGAGATACAAGAGAACCTGTATACCTTTATGACTCTGGTTTCTCTGTGATCCTCACATGGAGCCTTCTTCTTTTTGTCCTTCCTAACTGGAGCCCAGTCTCCTAGGAAAGAGGCAGATGAGACCAATCCTTGTCATGCTTGTCAGAGGACAACCCTGCCACCTTACATACTCTTTCCCATATTTTTCAAACTTGGATGCACAAATGGTGGAGCTTAGGTAACTCCCATTGCCCTTTCTGCATCCTGGTTTCCAGTAGTCTCCATGAAAAAAATGGGAGGGTTGGAAAGTATGAGCTATCCTGGTGAAGGAATGTGCAATTATAGTGGGTTGCAAAATTTGAAATTTGAAATTTGTTAACTTTTACAGCCACAAACTTGTAAGATATGTTGTAAATATATTTTATTGATACCTTATGTGATAGAGTAACACGAAGTAGCAGGTATTTGTGAAGCGTTAAGAAAATGATATGGGCTTTTCCAAATTTTTGCAAATTACAAATCTGAGTGTGGTGGGCATATGTATTCAGCCCCCTGTACTCTGATACTCCTAAATAAAACCTAGTGTGACCAATTGCTGTTAGAAGTCACCTAATTAGTAAATAGAGTACATTTGTATTTAATTAATTTTCAGTATAACTACAGCTGTTTTGTGAAGGTCTCAAAGGTTTGTTAGAGAACATAAGTGAACAAACAGCATCATGAAAACCAAGTAACTAACCAGACAGCTCAGGGATAAAGTTGTAACAGAGTATATTGCAGAATTAGTTTTTTTTAAAAAAAATTAAAAAAATCGCCCAAGCTCTGAACATCTCACGGAGCACTGTTCAATCCATCATCAGTAAATGGAAAGAGTATGACACTACTGCTAACCTACCAATACATGACTGGCAGCCCAGACAAGGAAAGCACTGTGGAGAAGCAGCCAAGAAGCTCAGGATCATTATGAAGGAGCTACAGAGATCTACAGCTCAGGTGGGTAAATCTGTCCACATGACAAGCATTAGTCATGTATGCCACATGTATGGCATTTATGGAAGAGTGGCAAGAAGAAAGTCATTTTTAAAAGCAAGCCATAAGAAGTCTCATTTTCAGTTTGCAGAAAGCTACATAGAGGACCCAGAAAATATGTGGAAGAACGTGCCCTGGTCAGATGACACTGAAATTAAACTTTTTGGTCTAAATGCCAAAAACTGCCCAACTGGAGGAAAGCTAACACTGCCCAACACCCTGAGCCTGTTCACCCATCTCCATCGTGAAGCATCATGTGGCAGAATCATGCTTGGGGGAGGAGTTGCTTCAGCAGGGACTGGGAAGTTGATGGAAAGATGGATGGAGCTAAATAAAGAGTAATTCTGGAGGAAAACCTGGGGACTTGAGACAAGGGCGTAGGCTATTCAGTATTCAAGAAGGCTGGGTGACACCAAACACCTTAGTTAGCTTTCTTCCATAGCCATTAAAGAGTTGGATGTAGTAGGCATGGCATCTCGTGAAGGGGGTGTTTCTTGTTATAAAGCAGGTGTGGTTTATGCAAATTTTTGTAATAGAAGATAATTGAGTCAGCTCACCTCCCTTGTTCAGGAATGTAGCAGTTTGGCCATATCGCACGGTCCCTGCTCCAGTTGCACAGGATCAACAGCTTAGGTTCAGATACACAAATGGACCAGCGAAGACGGCATAAGGTGAATGTGAAAATATAAAATCACCAATTTATTCATGCCCATAGGCACAGTTGTAAAAGTCCACGTGAGACAGGGTGACCGAGAAAAAACCACTGACGCCTAGACACAGAAATCGCCGACGCGTTTCGGGCACATCTTGCCCTTACTCATGCCATGAGTAAGGGCAAGATGTGCCCGAAACGCGTCGGCGATTTCTGTGTCTAGGCGTGAGTGGTTTTTTCTCGGTCACCCTGTCTCACGTGGACT
The DNA here is from genome assembly GCA_025379985.1 of Phyllomedusa bahiana. Classification (NCBI taxonomy): domain Eukaryota; kingdom Metazoa; phylum Chordata; class Amphibia; order Anura; family Hylidae; genus Phyllomedusa; species Phyllomedusa bahiana. Next base: position 17,387 of record JAODAL010009653.1, on the reverse strand, counting down.
TTTACAACTGTGCCTATGGGCATGAATAAATTGGTGATTTTATATTTTCACATTCACCTTATGCCGTCTTCGCTGGTCCATTTGTGTATCTGAACCTAAGTGGTTTATGCAAACCCTGGGGGCAGCTCACTATGCGCACCACAGCCCTAAATCTCCATGGAGGCCACTTTCAGAAGTTGGCAAGTATGTCCTATCTCCTATGAGGGGCATGATGTTCCATTCTACTTGGCCATAGCACTAAAGGCATGATATCCCACAGTCTCTGTACCAACTCACTCTACTCCACCATCAGGAATCTGTTAATAACAGTCTCACACTTATTTTTGCTGATAATCTCTATATATTTTGGCTGGTAATCTCTATCATTGCTACAATCCCAGTTACCTCATTCACAGTGGCTGTCTGTCTCATGGCCACCAATAGAATTCTCAGAGCTCCTCTTCTCCACAGGCTTGTTTGCTGTCTCACAGGTTAGTGCTCAATCTTCTTCAAAGCACAAACTCTCTCTCTCTTAGTATAACTTGCAGACAAGCACCTCTCCATCTCTTTGCACAGTAATGTGAAAATAGCTGCTTGTAACCCACAGGTCAGGAGTTTTCAGGGTGTTATTAATATCTATCACCAGACAGCATACATGTCACATAGCAGGAACCCACCTGGCCTGTGTCAGCATGGGGCCCACAATCTGTTCATATAACTACTCACTTTCCAATAATCTCTGTCTATGGGGCTCTCAGTGCTAGCTGCCACCTGATTACTTAAAAGGGTTTTCTCACCATGCAGTTTCACAGGATTACAGCTAGCTTCAGAATCACACATGCTGTTTAGACTGTGGGCAGGTCTGTATAAGTGAGTGACACTTCAGCTCTGCTGTTCCTAGCTATTCCTGTCACAGGGATAAAAGTGCAAGAAATTTTAGTCTATTGCACAGGCTGCAGGGCTCTAAAGAGTGTTTACTTAGCTAAATGAGAAGGTTTCTGTTGCTAGTAATAGGACTCTGCAGGAGGTGACTCAACATGGTTGGTGTGAATGACTGATGACAGCAAAAAGCAATGAGAGCTAAGAGAGAGGGGAGAGGTGGTTGAATACCAGAGAGACTTGTGTGCTCTAAGAGGAGATACGATTCTCTTTTCCTCCTGATCAAAGAAAAATAAACAAAGCAATGTATTTAGAAAAAGTCTTCAATTTCCTGTCCCTACATGTTAAAAGCTAATCATTGTAATAAGAAAACCCCTTCAGTAACAGCCATTCCATAAAAGTGCAGAATTCTCTAAAGCCATGTTGCTAAAGCAAACAGAAACTGCTGCAAACAATATAATGATATGTGTTCTATGTTACTATTCACATTAGTTTTATAGTAGCAGCATTTCCTACATCAGAAGACATGTGGACAGGGATGAAATATAACACTTTTAAAAATTCCTCAGTCCCATAACTTATCAGGTAACTTTGAGGAGGGCATTATACAGTCTTTGAGGGGTTCTTGTATAATCCTCCACACACCTCATTTTCACCATCTTTACATATCATACAGGATTCTAATGAAGCTCCTGTTTTCAATATGAAAAATGGTTTACAGCTTCCAGTTGCTCTTTCTGACTTTTCAGCACTTGATTTTCTGGTAAACATTATTTACTTACATTTCATTTTACTTTTTGAAAATTTTGCTATGGTAGCTTGAAGGACCACTAGATTATCTTGTACAGGGGTTGACTTTATCATCACAATGCCAGAAGACCCTCTGGATACCATGGTTATGATATCATAATAGACCTTAAAGGTCAAACAAAAGACACTCTATTGAAAGCTAACTTTTGAGGCATTGTGAGTCACTAGAATCTGTTTCTTATGGGGTGGTTCAAAAATAATCATCTCCTGCCTAGACTACTGCAACATCCTTCTCTGAGGCCTACCATCTAGCACTCTTGCTCCCCTTCAAACCATCCTCAACTCTGCTGCCCATCTTATCCACCTCTCTACTCGTTACTCCCCTGCCTCTCCCCTCTGCCAATCCCTTCACTGGCTTCCCATTGCCCAGCGAATCCATTTCAAGTTACTAACCATGACCTACAAGGTTCTCCATAACCTCTCCCCTCCATACATCTCTGCCTTAATCTACAGATATCTAACCTCACGCAATCTCCGCTCCTCACAGGACCTTTTTCTATGGTCTCCTCTTATCAGCTCTTCACACAACCGTCTCCAAGACTTCTCCCGTGCTTCACCCACACTCTGGAACTCACTGCCCCAACACATCAGACTCTCCTCCACCTTCACCAGCTTCAAAAGCAACCTGAAATCCCATCTCTTCAGGAGCCTATAACCTACAATAACCCTACCACCACTGTGCTACCCCACAAACATGTCTGCCCCTCACCTCCTGTCTCTTTCCTCTTCCATTGTAGATTGTAAGCACTCGCGGGCATGGTCCTCTCCCCCTCTGTACCAGTTGTCAGTTATTCATCGTCATCATTGTACTTGTTTGACATACACTCACCGGCCACTTTATTAGGTACACCATGCTAGTAAACAGGTTTGGACCACCTTTTGCCTTCAGAACTCCCTAAAATTCTTCGGGGCTTTAGTTTCCCAAAAGGGTGTTGAAAACGTGCTCAATTGGCACCAAGGGCCCAAAGAGTCCCAAGAAAATATTCCCCCACCATGACACCACCACCACCAGCCTGAACCGTTGATACAAGGCAGGATGGATCCATGCTTTCATGTTGTTGACGCCAAATTTCTGACCCTACCATCCGAATGTCGCAGCAAAATCGAGACTCATCAGACCAGGCAACGTTTTTCCAATCTTCTACTGTCCAATTTTCGATGAGCTTGGCAAATTGGAGCCTCAGTTTCCCTGTTTTAGCTGAAAGGAGTGGACCGGTTTTTGGTCTTCTGCTGCTGTAGCCCAATCTGCCTCAAAGTTCGCCGTACTGTGCATTAGAGTGCTCTTCTGCCTACCTTGGTTGTAAGGGGGGTGGCTATTTGAGTCACTGTTGCCTTTCTATCAGCTCGAAACCAGTCTGCCAATTCTCCTTTGACCTTTTGGCATCAACAAGGCATTTCCGCCCCAGGACTGCCCCCTCACTGGATGTTTTTTCTTTTTCGGACCATTTCTGTAAACCCTAGAGATGGTTGTGCGTGAAAATCCCAGGAGATCAGCAGTTTTTGAAATACTCAGACCAGCCCCTTTTGGCACCAAAAAACCATGCCACCACGTTCAAAGGCACTCAAATCACCTTTCTTCCCCATACTGATGCTCGGTTTGAACTGCAGGAGATTGTCTTGACCATGTTTTACATGCCTAAATGCACTGAGTTGCCGCCAAGTGATTGGCTGATTAGAAATTAAGTGTTAACGAGCAGTTGGACAGGTGTACCTAATAAAGTGGCCGGTGAGTGTATGTTATGTATGTACAGTGCCCTGGAATTAATGATGGTTTAAAATAAATAATAATAATGATTATTTTCTCACTGATATGTGTTTACTGTTAGTGTACACAATATTTATGATCTTACTGATGTTATGTGAGGGTATGTTCACACGGCGTCTTCACTCCGTATGAATATACGCTTTTCAGATGCCTCTCTGGGTCCCTCAGAACGGACTCAGAGACGCATCTAACAATTAGCAGTGACTTTATCACTGCCGGCAATGACAGACACGCAGCGGCATTCACATGAGAGATCGTCGCTGCGTGTTTGCATCGCGCCTGTCGGATCCGTCTTGCGGATGCGATCAAAGAAATTACATGCAATCCTTTGATCGCATCCGCAAGATAGACCTAACAGGCGCGATGCCAACACACAGTGGGGATCCCTCATGTGAACGCTGCTGGGTGTTCCTCGTTGCCGGCAGTGATAAAGTCACTGCTAATTGTTAGATGCGTCTCTGGGTCCGTTCTGAGGGACCCAGAGACGCATCTGAAAAGCGTATGTTCACACGGACACAAGACACCGTGAGAACATACCCTTAGGGTCTGTGCACACAGCATTTTTCAATACGTTTTTCTATCCGAAAAATGTATTGAAAAGTACCGTATAAAACGTATCCAGACAAGTAAACTAAATGTGGTACATATTTGGATACGTTTTGTGTGCAGCAGAAATATAACCTATAGCTATAAATAGGGTGACTGATGTGTAAAACAGATCAAGAATTGACAAGTCAATTCTTTGATCGGATCCATTAAATGTATCTGAAAGACATATACATGTTTTACATTGAAATCGATGTAAATCACACTGAGCATTGTTAGATACATATTTTGGTAAGTTTTTGGGTCCGAAAAAAGTACCAAAACAAGTATCTAATAAATGCGGTGTGAACATCCTCTTAAATTGTTGTTTGGGACAGTACAGTAAAAGATCCACACAGGGTAAGAAGAGAGTGGCCTATAAGAGAAAATATGGTGGCTCTAGAAAAATATTGTCACAGAAGCCTTGGTTGACAGAAGAGATGTGTTACTGCTAGAGATGGGCGATATTCCTCAAAAATTCGATTTCGGTACACTTCGACGAATTTTTCGACAAATTTCGTTTCGTTCGAATTATTTCGGACCGAATCCGTTAAATAAGCAAGCAATATCCAGGCTGCACAGAGACTGCAGGGTGCTGTTGAACGTTCGTGCATGCTTAAATTTGCAGTGGGTGCTTGGATTTGGTCTTCATACAATGTTGTGGTTTAGGTATGACACGCATTAGTCGCCACGCTCTTAGAATCGCTTCACTACTAATATTCCCTGGGCACTTAACGGAGGGCAAAAACAGACAAAAAACTTCAAGCGGATTGTAGCCTGATATGTATTGCCAGCGAAAGCTGGAAAATAAAACATGATGAGAAGTCAGGTGGCAACATTAGTGACAGGAGTGTGGAGGTGGTGCGGCGGCACAGCCACAGCAGCCTGAGGTCAGGCAGTGGCACAATGGGACATTTCTGGAGGTGGTGTTAAAAAACACGAGGAAGCCACAGAGTGGCAACAATGATCTAGAGAGCCGGAAGGTCTCGGATGGCTGCAGTAATGAGGTTCAGGCAGTGGCACACTGACATTCTGGAGGTGGCAAACCAGGAGGAAGCCACAGTATGGATAATCACACAGTGTGGAGGTCACGCAGCAGCATGCATGAGATCAGGCAAGTGGAACAATGACATTCTGGAGCAGGTGCAACTGTATTAGGAAACACGAGTGGCACAATCGCATACAGTGTGGAGGTCACGAAAAGCTGCTGCATGAGAGTCAGCAGTGGCACAATGTCATTCTGGGAGGCGGCACCAAAACCAGTATTAGGCCCACAGGTAGTGGCACAAATTCTCACAGGTAGGAAGTCACGGCGCGCAGCAGTATGACGATCAGGCTAGTGGCACATATTGACATTCTGGAGGCTGCCCTAAAACGTATTAGCGCCACAGAGTGGCATCAATGATACAGTTGTGGAGGTCAATGACAAGCAGCAGCATGAGATAGGGCAGTGGCACATGAATTTCTGGAGAGGCGGCAACAAAACAGTATTTAGGCCACAGAGTGCACAATGATACAGTGTGGAGGTCACGGACAAGCAGCAGCATGAGATCAGGCAGTGGCACAATCGACTTCTGGAGTGTGCAAAATCAGTAGTATGTAAGGCTAGTTAAGAGGAGTGGCATCAATCACAGTGTGGAGGTCACAGCGGTGTTAGCAGTATGAGGTTCGTGTGTCAGTGGTGCAAGGAATTTTGGAGGCGGCAATCGCGCGCCAAGAACGCGGTTAATAGGCCACTAGAGTAGCAAATATGATACAGTGTGTGGAAGGTCAACGGAAGACTCAGCAGCAGATGCGATCATGCAGTGGGCACAATGACATTCTGGATGGCGGCATTAAACAGTATTAGGCCGACAGAGTGGCACAATCAGCACGCAGGTTGTGGAGGTTCTACGTCGTGGCAAGCAGGTATGAGATCAGGCCGTGGCGCACAATGTACATTCTGGCGTGGCGCTAAACGGTATTAGTGTGTACAGTTAGTGGTCACAATCAGACGCAGTGTGGAGCTGCACGGATTTGCTGCAGATATGTGATCATCGGCAGTGGCACAATTGACATTCTGGTGATGTCGGGCAAAACAGTATTAGGCCTGACTAGTATGTGGCACATCACACAGTGTGGAGAGGGTCACGTCGGCTAGCGTGTGTATTAGATCAGTGCTAGATGGTGCGCACAATGAACATTCTGGAGTGCGGTCCTAAAACATGTTATAGGTCCACAGAGTGGCTACGAAATCAGAACACAAGTGTGGAGGTCACGGCGGCGCAGTATCGAGATCAGGCAGTGGGCACACTGTACATTCTGGAGTCGGCTAAACCAGTAAAGGCCACCTGAGTGGACCCTCACCCCAGTGATGGAGGTCGACACAGCCTAGATGAGATCAGGCAGTTGACAATAGTACATTCTGGCGGGGGCCAAAAAAAACAGGTTTTAAGTGCCACAGAGAGTGGCAACATTGTGTTGAGTGAGTGCGGAGTCCACGGTCCGCGAAGCAGCAGCATTGTAGGTCAGGGTAGTGTGGCACAATGACACAGGGTTGTGCGAGGACATGGCAGCAGCACAGCGCAGCCAGCATGAGGTCGAGACTTGTGGCACAAATGTGTAGACCCACTGTGTGGGAATAGTCATAGAGCAACTAGATCTGCTGCAGCAGCATGAGGGTCATAGAGTGGACAATGACAGGTGTGTTGATGGTGGGTGGCAATACAGTCCCTGATAAAGATGGTGGTAGGCAGATCAATAAAACAGTCAGCACTGATGTGTGGCATTCAGCGGAGTGCGCTCGGCATCAGAATTGTGGGCAGAGGAGGTTAGTTTGAACCCAGACTGGACGCCTAAGGCATTGGGACTGGTTTAGTTGTGTGGAAAATTCCTGGCCTCGAGTCCACGCCTGTTTTCATCTTGACAAGGTTCTGTCAGTTCCACATTTCCCGGGACAAAGCTCGGTTCTCATACTTGGGGGTTATCGATGGCCCATGCCGCACTTGGAAACACCGCCGCTCTGATTGCTCACAATACTGGCCGGGCCAGGACAGCTTCTTCCACTGCACACTCGGCAAGTTTGCAGCCACACTCATTCCAGTTTGGCTGCCAAGTAGTCTGCGGACTCTTATAACTGAGGTGGCCATGAGTGCTGTCACAAGTTAAGGCACAACCTGTTGGGTGTCAGGGACTGTCCAGGTCCTGCTGCTGCTGCTGCCTGCGACTGCCTCCTCACTAGGCGGGTGAAGGAAGCTGCTCATCAGTGAACTCCAGACTTTGGTTACTAGCTGATGAGCTGGTACCTGTCTCCTACCCACCCCCACCTTCCCCCAGGCAGCCGCTAGGAAGTAGTACAAGTGAGCGTGGAGGAACCCCTCTCGGTCTGACCTGTTCAGTGGAGGGACGATGCAGCAACACATAGGCGGCAGCCACTGATTTCGGGAGGGATTTCCCTATTGTATTGGAGATTGTGATATGCCCTCTAAAATAGCTGGGAAAAGGCTCCCATTTTGGACCCAGGTTAGCGAGGGTCCAATATCGTGGGACAGAGCCCGAAGTCATCCCTCTGCCGGTAGCTGACTATTACGGCTGTCACTAGCCATGCAAAACAACACATTAAGCATGCTGCGAGGCCATTGCTGCACAAGTGACTAAGGAGGGGCTCCCTGCCTCACATTACCACCTGTATACTGCCCGGTGCTTGGGGTTCATCTGCCTCGTACTGCCTACATCTCCCATCCACCCTCCTCCAGCTGACTCCCTGCTCTTCCTACTCTACTTGTCATCTGGGTAGAAAAATCCACTCAATTTCACCAGGACAATGCTTCTGCTCCAATGTCCTCTCCTCCTCTCCATTTCAGTCCCCACCGGGACTCCTGTCGGCCACGAGATGTAGTCGCCCAACGTTCTCCAGTCCCCTGCCAGACAGATTTTTTCAGCATCTGATTCTCAGTGACATGAATAGTCAGTGGATGAATGATGTTATTTTCATCCCGTTGAGTGTCCTGGCGACTGACAAATTTACGTTCGCGCCCTTCCTCGTAATGTCCCGCTCTTGAACAAACTGGCAGGTGTCACGCTATGAGCTGCCTCCACTGGCTGACCATCAAATGTTACATTGCAGGTGAGATTTTTTCTTATCCTAATTATAGTTTCTGTCTGCCTGGATCATCATAAAAATCGTTAATGTCCTTTCTGCTGTTCATACAGTCGTCAAACATGTCAGCTGGAATACCATGAGCGGCCGTGGAAAAATCGCATCATCAGAGTGGTTGGTGGAGGCCGTTCTTGCCGCTGCAACTCGTGGAGGGTGTTGTTTCCTGGCTTTGTTCGATTGGATGAAGTTGCTGCCAGGTTTCTGGCAATTTTCAGAATGTTTGAAGATCGGTTGGAGAACTTCTGAGATACTTTTAACAACCAGATTGAACTCATAGTTAGTGCGCCATGCAGGGCGCATGGTCCATCCCTCCTCGGTGCAGACGCGGACACCATGTTCCTCCCATTGTCCGTCACTCCATGGTTCCGATTTGCAGCTTGGCGCGGAGAGAAAGCCACAATCGATTTCTTGCTGCATGCTCGGAGCAGTTCCTCCTGTGTGACTCTCGTTTCGACGAGGCAAGCAGGTGTAGAATCTGCGTGACACGCGTGTGCCCTACCATGTGTATGATGGAGCAGTAATTGTGGAGGCTTGAGAGGGTGGTGACGGTGGTGGAGGCGGACATTGGCGCTAGGCGCAGCAGTTGACAATCGTGAGGAGAAAGCTAGTGTCTCCATATTATTCCAACGTTGCTTGTGTGGCCTAGGGCTTGATGCACATTAAAACCCAGTGGGCCGTCAGGACACTAAGTACTGGGCCCTTGAACCGTAGTTACAAGCTCCAGACGTCCGCGCTGAAGTGCAACCTTGGTTAAAAACCGATTGAAGCTCAAAGGATATGTCCCCTACATTACTGTTCTTCATTATTTATGAAGTGCTAGGGTACTGCCTTTTTGGAAAAAGAAATTTACGGCTTGGAAACTCTCCACATCTCGGCTCGGCATAAAGCCATTAGTTCTCCTGAACGGTGCAGAGTCAACCATTTGAAAGGAGGGCCTAGCAGGACCAACAAACTTCGGACAGGAAGCACGGTCAGCTGCTGCACATTAGGATGGATTGACGCTTACTGTTGTCTACTATGACAATCGCCTGTCTGAACGAACTGCTGGGCGCCATGACGTAGCGAGGAGCAGAGCATTCGGGACCGGGAGTTGATGTCTAAGTGGACAGTTCCCTTATGCAGAGGTGGTGGAGCCGTTGACTATGCTGCAATGGCTTGCTTGCATGGGGCTGCTGATGCTGCTGTTGCTGAGGGGCAAGGATGGAACCACCACATCCTGAGCACAAAATTTCTCCCAGGCACCGGATGAGTGTACGACTGATGTGTTGACGCGTAGGGACGTGGTGCCAAAGTTAGCTATCCATAACCTGGCTCGCTTTCAACTTTTCTGCCTCACGATTCTAAATATACCCATTTTCCAGGACTCCTCACTGTTCTTATCAAAGAATATGCCACACACGCCGGACCAACGAGTATCAGGATTTTCACGCCAACGCTCCGCACTGAGTCGACTACTGCGCGCTGCCTCGTGAGCACCTGTGCTGCTACTTTCTTGGACTGGGAAGCGGGGTTTCTTCCCGTGGACCTGCTTGGCTCACCGACCTCACACACTGCGGCTATCACTGCTGGATACATCATCACGGCACAAAGAGCCCCAATTTGCTGGCTAGCGCTGCTGCTGACGCGCAAGCTGCACGACCTCCTTCTCCTGTCGATGATGAAGCCACATTGCGCTCACACGTGCCTCCCAAGTGCGGTCGGCTACATCTTCATCTTTTTGTGTTCACGTACCATCTGCCTGTCTCATCACCGGTCTTGCGTATGCCGAGGAGACTTTCACAACATGACCTCCCATGCCACTCTCCCAATCTTTACTGGTGCCGTCCTACTGCAAGAAGCAGGCGATATTGGCCACATTTCTTCGCTGCCAAGTAGTGCTGTACGGGGGCCCTCCTCAAATTGTTCATCCTCGCTATATACGTGGCGCTGAGCCAGGACCAAATAGTAGATTCTCTGGCTGAGGGAACCGGAATGGGATCAGAGGCGGGTTGTGGTCCAGGTGTGGGTCGCTGACCCGCTCCCGGGCCTGGCAAAACTAATGGTTGTAGTCTGAGGTTCCCTACGGACTATTGGCTGGGGTTGTCAGATGTCATCTGGGAGAGGAGGATGACCCTACACAGTCTAAACCAATCAAGTAACCTTTGGGTTTGCTGATCAAACACCACGCGCCGCTAGTGACAGCGGAGTTGTGGCAGCTCACCGAGTTGGCCCTGCTCGTCGTCCCCTTGCTGTGCTGCGACCCTGGGCCTTTTTCAGGAATGTTTTGTGCCAACTCAACACTCGCAGGTGCTGAGGCCTGGCCAACTATATCTGTCCTGACATACTGTTTGTTCTAAAATGTACAGACCACTGTTTGATGATGATATTCTGTATATGATAAATATAACACCTGTTTTTGCTCCACAAATGAACCAGTAATCAGCTTGGGTAACCCTTTGGATATTAAATATGCGTCTCCAACAAACATGGCCAAGGAAAAATTTAACTTGTATTGTAGTTTAAAAACACTGTGTGTTTTAATAAATGTAAAAGCACAAACTGGATTAATTATCCTACTCGGACATGAATTCAGGTTTTAGGAAAAATGTATATATTTTGGCGTTGAAAATGACGTTTATTTTTGTCCCTGATACAGCAAAACAATGCTTAATTAACACTCGGATGGTTAATTGCGCACAAAGAATGTGGCGCACATAAACTTGTTCGCCTTTGTAGCGTCGTGTTTTACAATTGCGTGTTTTCTTAAGACCACACTCAACAAAGAGATACCAGTTGTAATTTACCTTTCGCTTGTGAATTAGGCTACAGGAAAAATGTACTATAATTTAGGCGTTTGAAAAAGAGGTTTCTTGGGGTCAGCACACCAGCAAAAACCACGATATTAACCCCTGGAGTAAAATTGCGCGCAAAAGAATTGAGAGGCCACTAAATAGTAGCTTTTTAGCGTATGTTATAAATTGCGTGTTTTCTACGACCACAACAACAAGGATAGCAGTTGTAATTAACATTTGCTTGTGTCATTTGTATACAAGGAAAAAATTTATATATTTTGGCGTGTAAAAGGCTGGTTTCTTGGGGTCAGCACACCAGCAATACAACGCTTTAATTAACCTGGATGTAAATTGCGCCCAAAGAATTGAGCCGCAAAACTAGCTTGCTTTGTAGTGTGTTACAATTGACGTGTTTTCATTACGCACACACACAAGAGATATTTAGTTGTTATTAACCTTTGCTTGTTGACATTAGGCATACGTGTACAAATGTATATATTTTGGCAGTTGAAAAAAGGACGGGTTTCAATTGGAGTCAGCACCAGCATAACAAACGCTTTAATTTACCTGGATGTAATATGGTGCCAAAGGAATTGAGCCGCACAAACTAGTTGTAGCTTATGTTGCGTGTTACAATTGCGTGTTTTCTACGCCACACAACGAGATACAGTTGTAATGAACCTTGCTTCGTTAATTAGGCCTACAGGAAAAATTTTATTTATTTTGACGCGTTGAAAATAAGGCGGTTTATTGGGGTCAGCACACCTGCAAAACAACACTTAATTAACCCCTGGATGTAAATTGCACAATAAGAATTGTGCAGCCATAAAATGAAGTGGTATTTGGATTGTAAAAACGCTGTTTCTTTAAATGAAATACAACAGGAACTGGCTTAGATTCCCATGTATATTGAATGTATATGCAGCTGCCAGTGGATGCACACTGTATTTCAGATCCAATACCCAAAAAATTAAAATAGAACCTAAGAGAACATTTGAGACAACTGAAAACCCCACAAAAATGCTTTTTAAAAAAAATAAATTCTTCATAAGAATATCACCCCGGGCACCCTTCCCTGTGAGCACGGAAGGAGTGTGAGTCCCGGGTCGTCCCCCGGGATTTATAGGCGGTGTTTCACAAAATCCCGGGGGCCCTGTTTGGGTTTCCCTCGCACATGTCATAAAGCATGCCCTTCTTCCTCCCAAGTGCTTTGCCCCAGTAGACCCATGTGCCACACCATTTTTATCAATCAAAAGCACACTTCGTTCCCCCCAAGCCCCCAAATTGTTCGTTCCGAAACCCAATTTTTCCCCTGAAATTCTAACAATTCCACTTCGTTAGAACATTCGCCCATCTCTTTTACGATTCAGACTTGGTTTGAGGAAACTATTTGTAAGGGCATTGAAGTGAGTTGGAACTTGTTTTGGCTTCAGATTCCCATTGTTCAGCATGGAGAAGCTAAGAGCAGATATGTTCAATGGACCTGAAATTCGGGAACTCATGAAACACCTGAATTTCCAAAATTTAAAATGGGCAACACGGGGATTCATGGTCTCTTTTTGCGGGTTTATAAAGATCCCTTAAGAAGAAACATCCTAATTATAGTGTAAAACGAGCAAACATTACAACCTCCACAGTCAGATTGATTGATTTCCAGATTATCTTGATGATGTAAGCAATTTCAATTTCACTACAAAAGAACAATACCACGGGTGATGGGAGACTACTCTGTTAATTTTATAAATGCAAACTCATTTTTAAAGTCTATGACCCTAGAATGCCCCAAAAAGATTTTAATATCTGAGACACCGAAAGTTACATGTTTTGAGTGAAAACAACAGAGATTACAATGCTAATTTGATATGCAAATATAATATGTGCCTCAGGGCCTAAATAGATAATAAAATAGAAAGACAGACAGACAAAGACAGACAAAACAAGACAGAAGATAGATAATAATAGATAGATAATAGATAATAGATAAAACCTTAGACAGATATGTTTTTGCTAGTAGCAACATACTAGAGCTATGGATAAAAGGTCAAAGACGATATGAGTTGATAGAGGGATAAATGAAAATAAATTTAATAGATAGATGATAATATTTTAAATAGATAATAGATAGATAATGGGAATTAGAAGATGTAAAAACGAAACAGATCGCTGCGGGCCCTAATGTCATTGTTATCTTTTTTTAATACTTAACTAAGAAATTAAGTCTTCACGCAAAATTGAAAAAACCTTGGTACTTTATAAATTATTCCAATTGTGATTATAGGATATTATATTAAATGCAGATTGCTATTAAATAATATTTTACTACATTTACAAACACTACATATAGGATTAAAGAATCGTTTGTTTGTTTTTTTACTTATAGTGTCTTTTGATTTATTCAGAATATCCTAATAATTTACATTCGTGCTCCATACTGAAAATTGCATTAATAAAAAATTACCCTTTTTACATTAAAACTACTTAGCATCAGAACAATCCCAAAGATTTTCAGTTTTCTGCACACTTAACCCTTAAAACAGTTTGCCAACATTACAATTGACACACCAAATTGTTACAGACAGATTGATATTGAAATCCAGTAGCCCTAAAGAAAAAAATTTTCCCATTTATAATTTAAATTATCTACCAAAGATTTTGCTTGAAATAAAAATTAAAAAAGTAATAATGTTTGCCCCCGTTTTAAATGAAAGTTAAGGTTGCATACCTTTAAACTGTAAAAGGTTTATGAGATTATTTAGTTCCCAGAGTAGAGAGCGGGTAAAAAAAAACCCTTTTTTTCACTCCTTTTTATGATTTACCTAAACCTCCTGCCTTGTCCCGTCCGCTTTGCCCAAAAAACTGTGTGTGAATGAGCACTGTGAAAATTTCCCCAGCTCCCCTGAGGGGACTGCAGAAAATGATAACTCGCTGCCAGGTTCCCCCCCACATAATAGAAACAATATATGGGTTTTGCAACCAAAAAAAATTTTTGAAAAAATTAACTAGGTGCAATGGGGGCGGGTGTAGTATACATAAATTTTCCCAAAATCAGTGGCACACAAAATAGAGAATACAAAAGGGACATAGGGAATTTTGATAAAAAAAACATTCTGCAATTAGGATATTGAAAATTTTTTTTAGGTTCTTTGTTCACATTTTTTCAAACTGCTTAAGCCCCCCCCGAAACGCCAACAGGACCGCAAGGCAGGGGTCCTACACTATTTTACACTATTTTTACCTCCTGGACCCGTTTCAACTTCCAACTTAGGGGTGAAGGCACCGACTTTTGAACACAAGCACTATTTAAAAAAACCGTGAAGTGGGGGGAGTGCAAAAAAACAAAAAGGGGGCAGCCCCCCTCCCCCAAAAACGAAATACAAACATATTTGGTTTTTGCACATCCCCTCATAAAGCTGAGCATGGGGGGCTCGCGGGAGATCTTTTGTCATCAGTTTATTTTAATTCTAAAAAAAAAAAGTATTGTACAAAAGTGGAGAACCCCTTTAAACCCCCTTTAAGACCCCCTGTTTTTACCTTCCACACAGCCCATTTTTGAAATTGGGATATTACTTTATTGAAATAACTTTTTGACACTTTTCATAGCCCGTGATTCAAATTGTTTTCCCCGTGACACATTGTGCTTTAAGTTATAAGAAATTTTTTTTCCATACAATCCTTTTTTGTTTTTGAAAAATACAAAATTCAGAAAAATTTTTGGGAAAAATTTTCGATTTTTTAAAGTTGCAAAAATTTCTGCGTGCAAGACAGTAATTATTCCCCACAAAAAGTTTATAAACTACATCTACCAAGCCACTTAGGTTGGGATCAATTTTTTTAAAAGTCTTTTTTTTTTTTTTAACGAATTTGGGGCTTAGAAATTTAGTTTTTTAATTCCAAATTTTTTAAGAAATTTTCAATAACTTTTTTTTAGGGCCACTCCAGTTTTGACGTGGCTTTGAGGGGCCGCATTTTTATAACCCCATAAGGAAACCACTGAAAACTGGGCCCCCTTAAAAGAAATTTACAACACTATTTGGGAATTTGATAACCCTTTGTTTTCACAAAATTAAAGCAAAGAGGGGGTGAAATTTCAAAATTTCACTTTTTTGCGATTTTCAATTTTATCCATTATTCACTGGAATACAGTAAATGTGACTAGGTAAATGCAACTTAATATCATTTCTCCCAGGTCTGCTGTTATTAGAGATATGCCATATGTGGCCCTAGTGCATTATTTGGCTCAACCATAAGCCCCAGAATAGGAGGAGCACCTACTATACTCTAGGGTCTCATTTTCAATACGATTTTATTGAGGTGCCATTTCAGGTTTGGGGACACCCTAAGGTGCTAAAACTTAATAACACCCTAAATAGACCGCATATTGGAAACTACACCCCTTAAGGAATACCGTATATACTCGAGTATAAGCCGAGTTTTTTCAGCACAAAAAATGTGCTGAACAACCCCCCCTCGGCTTATACTCGAGTCACTTTCGTCACTCGGGCGCTGCGATGGCCCGAGTGCCGACAGGGAAGCTTCAGCTATATGCAGCTCCTCAGGGAGCGCATATAACTGACAGCCGAGTACAGCTGACAGCGTGCGGGCACTGCGGTGGCCCGTCGCTGTCAGCAATCTCTTCCCCTGCATGCGACTCCTCCGGTGCGCATGCAGGAGTGGAGATACCAACTGCGGAGCACAGAGTGACCGCTCCGTGCTCGGCAGTGGACTCCGGGCGGCCGCAGACTCGCGGCTTGTCCGGAGCTCCCGCACACAGGCAGCGTGTGTCGTCACGCTGCTGCGCGGCCGATGACATCACGCGCCTGTGCCGGGAAGACCCGAGGACAAGCGCCGGGAGGCCGGAGAGCGAGGAAGGTGGAAAGCGGCGAGGGAGACGGAGCAGCGGGGAACAGGTAATGGGTTTTTTTTGTTTTAAACGATGCCTACACCTGCCTAGTACTGCCTTTTACCTGCCTAGTACTCCCTATACCTGCCTAGTACAAACCTATAAGCCTACCTATACCTGCCAAGTACTACCTATACCTGCCTAGTATACCTATAACCCTCCCTATTCCTGCCTAGTACTACCTATACCGCCTAGTACTACCTATAAGCCTACCTATACCTGCCTAGTACTACCTATACCTCCCTAGTACTACCTATAAGCCACCTATAACCTGCCTATACCTGCTAGTACTACCTATAAGCCTACCTATACCTCCTAGTACTGCCTATACCTGCCTAGTACAAACTATAGCTTCCTATACCTGCCTAGTACTGCCTATACCCTGCCTATTACACTATACCTGCCCAGTACTGGCCTATACTGCCTAGTACCCCCTATAACCCTAGCAAATACCTGGCCTAGTACTAGCTATACCTGCCTAGTACTACCTATACCTGCCTAGTACTGCCTATACCTGCCTAGTACTGCCTATAGCCTACCTATACCTGACTAGTACTGCCTATCCCCAGCCTATAACGACCTATACCTGCCTATACCCTGCCTATGGGGAAACCTATACCTTTGCCTATGGGGGCAATTACCTGCCTATAGCCTCCCTAGGGGACATATTAGCTGCCTAACCAGCCTATAGGGGAAATTAAACTGCCTATACATGTCTATAACCTGCCTATGGGGGACTTTTAAACTGCCTATATCTTCCTATGGGGACATTAAACTGCCTATGGGGGACATTAAACTCCCTATACTGCCTTGGGGGACTTTAAAAATGCCTATACCTGCCTATGTAATTTTATTGGTATCTATTTTTATTTTTAAAAATTCACCAGTAGCCGCTGCATTTTCCACCCTAAGCTTATACTCGAGCCAGTAAGTTTTCCCCGTTTTTTTGTGGCAAAAGTAGGTGCCTCGGCTTATACTCGGGTCGGCTTATACTCGAGTATATACGGTATATCCAGGGGTGCATTGAGTATATAGACCCCACACGTGATTCACAAATTTTTTTTAGCATAAGGCTGTGAAAATTAAAAAACATTTTTTTCCAAAAATTTGCAATTTAGCTTAAAAGTTTTCATATATACAAGGAATCCTGGAAAAAACAAAAACCTAAAACTTTGTTAAGCAATTTCTTCCAAGTTCGGCAATACCCTACATGTGGGTGTAAACTGCTGGTTGGGCGCATGGCAGGGCGTACAAGGGAGGGAGCGCTATTTGGCTTTTGGAACGCAGATTTTGGTGGGGCCCTGTCGCATTTGCAAAGCCCCCAAAAGTAGCAGAACAGGCGAAACCTTCCCGAAAATCGCCCCATTTTGGGTTCAACCCCCCATCAGGGATCTCATCTAGGGGTGTACTGTGCATTTTGGATGCACAGGTGGGTTCCATAGTTTTTTTTTAGCATTGGGCAATGAAAATGGGGGAAAAAAACGCAGTTTGGTCATTGTTTTTTGAGTTTTCAACTTTACAGCATTCGCCGTGCAGTGTAAAAGTGTGATAACTTTAATT
>JAODAL010009652.1:0-109498 GCA_025379985.1 Phyllomedusa bahiana | reverse complement strand
CATCCCCCCAACTGTGGCAAACCTCCCCATGGCCTGTGGCTAACCTCCCTATGGACTTTGGGGCTAACCCCCTATGGCACTGGGGCTAACCCCCCATGGCATGGGGGCAACCCCCCAAGGATGTAAAGGGCCCCTGGAAACTTGGCTAACCTCCCTTTGCCCTGGGCTAACCCCCCTATGAAACTGTGGCAAACCCCCTCCCCAGGGGCACTGTGGCTAACCTCCCCTTGGCACTGGGGCCCAAACCCCCTATGGCCTGTGGCTAACCCCCCTAGGGCATTTTGGGGGCAAAACCCCCCTAGGGCACTGTGGCTAACCTCCCCGGGGAACTGGGGCTAACCCCCCTAGTTTTAAAGCCCTTTGGAACTGGGGCCCTAACCCCCCAGGGGGCACTTGGCTAACCTCCCCCGGGACGGGGTGGCAAACCCCCCCCTTGGAAATGTGGCAAACCCCCCCTTTGCACTTGTGGCAAACCCCTTTTTTTTGGCCTGTGGTTTAACCTCCCCATGGCAATTTGGGCTAACCCCCTATGGAAATGTGGCTAACCTCCCTTTTGGAAACTGTGGCAAACCCCCCCCTATGGGCACGGGGGCAAACCTCCCCTGGCCTGTGGCAAACCTCCCCTATGGCACTGGGGCCCAAAACCCCCCTAGGGCCATTTTGGGTCGCCCCCCTATGGCACTGGGGCCCTAACCCCCCCGGGGGCCCAATTTTGGCAAACCCCCCAGATTTTAAAGCCCGGAACTGGGCAAAAACCCCCCCTATGCACTGTGGCTAACCCCCTATGCACTTTTGGCTAACCTCCCCATGGCATTTGTGGTTTAACCCCCCCCAGGGGCCGGGGGGGGCAAACCCTTCCCTTTGGCATTTTTGGCAAAACCCCCCTAGGGCCCTGTGGCAAACCTCCCCTGGCATGTGGCAACCTCCCTAATTTTAAAGCCCATAAAAACTGGGCAAACCTTTCCCCAGGCACTGTGGCAAAACCCCCCAGGCACTTTTCTAACCTCCCTTTGGACTGGGGGCTAACCTCCCCAGGGGCCCACTTTTGGAAAACCTCATTTTGGCACTGTGGCAAACCCCTCCCCAGGGCCGGGGGCAAACCCTTTCCCCAGGGCCGGGGGTTTAACCTTAAAAACCAGGATTGTGGGGATGGTGGATAAAGAACCTCGACTAAAAACCAAACAAGCTAAAGGGGCTGCCCGCAGCCCCGGGGGAAACAACAGTTTTCCCCCCTTTTTTCCCCCGGGTCTTAATAAAAAAGGGAAACCTTTTAGGGGAAAAGGATACCCGGGAAGCCCCCACTTTTACCCGGAGCATAAAAAAGCCAGGGCGGGAGTTTCCCAAAACCCTTCCCTTTAGAACCGAAAAGGGTTTGGGAAAATGTTTTTTTGGTGGGATGAGACAAAAAGAAAGAAAATTTTTTGGGAAAAGGCATCAACTAGGGTTACAGGAACAAAAAAAAAGGCATTAAAAAGAAAAGCACCCCGGCCCCAACAGTCAGACATGGCGGGGGTTTCCCTGATTTTTTGGGGTTTGTTTTGCTTTTTTCTGGCATGGACTGCTTGACCGGGGGGGAAAGGGGCCTTTAAATGAAGATTTGCAGCTTAATGTGGGCCCAGTGTGAGAAAAAGGGGTTTCCTCCCTCAAGGTCAGGGGGCCTTCCAGCAGGCCCTTTCCCCAAAACACACTTAAAAAAAGCACTAAAAAAATGGTTGGAGAGAAAGCACGGAGACTTCAAAAAGGACCCAATGAGCCAGACCTGTTCCCTTGAACACCTTGGAGGATCTAAAAAATGGCATTTTGGAGAAAGGCACCCCTTCAAATCTCAGGGACCTGGAGCAGTTTGCCAAAGAAGAATGGTCTAAAATTCCAGCAGAGTCTTGTAAGAAACTCATTGATGGTTACCGGAAGCGGGTGTTCACAGTTATTTTGGCTAAAGGTTGTGCTACCAAGTATTACGCTGAGGGGGCCAATACTTTTGTCCGGACCATTTTTGAAGTTTTGGGTGAAATGATCAATGATTTGATTTTTGTCTCATTCTGTTTTGTGTTTTTTCATTGCAAGCAAAATAAATGAATATATTAATACCAAAGAATTAGTGATTGCAATCATTTTCAGGAAGAAACTGAGCATTATCTGACAGAATTGCAGGGGTGCCAATACTCTCTCTGTCTGATAATTCTCTCTCTATCTGATAATTCTCTCTCTATCTGATAATTCTCTCTCTATCTGATAATTCTCTCTCTGTCTGATAATTCTCTCTCTATCGGATAATTCTCTCTGTCTGATAATTCTCTCTCTATCTGATAATTCTCTCTCTATCTGATAATTCTCTCTCTATCTGATAATACTCTCTCTATCTGATAATTCTCTATCTGATAATTCTCTATCTGATAATTCTCTCTCTATCTGATAATTCTCTCTCTGTCTGATAATTCTCTCTATCTGATAATACTCTATCTGATAATTCTCTCTCTGTCTGATAATACTCTCTCTATCTGATAATTCTCTCTATCTGATAATTCTCTCTCTATCTGATTCTCTCTCTATCTGATAATTCTCTCTCTATCTGATAATTCTCTCTCTGTCTGATAATACTCTCTCTATCTGATAATTCTATCTGATAATTCTCTCTCTGTCTGATAATTCTCTCTCCGTCTGATAATTCTCTCTCTATCTGATAATTCTCTATCTGATAATTCTCTCTTTATCTGATAGTTCTCTCTCTGTCTGATAATTCTCTCTCTATCTGATAATTCTCTCTCTATCTGATAATTCTCTCTCTATCTGATAATTCTCTCTCAGTCTGATAATTCTCTCTCTATCTGATAAGTTCCTATCTGATAATTCTCTCTTTATCTGATAATTCTCTCATCTGTCTGATTCTCTCTCTATCTGATAATACTCTCTCTATCTGATAATTCTCTATCTGATAATTCTCTCTCTATCTGATAATTCTCTCTCTGTCTGATAATTCTCTCTCTGTCTGATAATTCTCTCTCTGTCTGATAATTCTTCTCCGTCTGATAATTTCTCTCTATCTGATAATATCTCTATCTGATAATTTCTCTCTTTATCTGATAATTCTCTCTTGTCTGATAATTTCTCTCTATCTGATAATTCTCTCTCTATCTGATAATTCTCTCTCTATTGATAATTCTCTCTCTATCTGATAATTCTCTCACTATCTGATAAATCTCTAACTGATAATTCTCTCTCTGTCTGATTATTCTATCTCTATCTTATATTTCTCTTTCTGATTATTCTCTCTCTATCTGATAATTCTCTCTCTGATTATTCTCTCTCTATCTGATAATTCTCTCTATCTGATAATACTCTCTCTATCTGATAATTCTCTCTCTATCTGATAATTCTCTCTCTATCTGATAATACTCTCTCTATCTGATTCTCTCTCTATCTGATAATTCTCTCTCTATCTGATAATTCTCTATCTGATAATTCTCTCTCTGTCTGATAATACTCTCTCTGATAATTCTCTCTCTATCTGATAATTCTCTCTCTGTCTGATAATTCTCTCTCTATCTGATAATTCTCTATCTGATAATTCTCTCTCTATCTGATAATTCTCTATCTGATAATTCTCTCTCTATCTGATAATTCTCTCTCTATCTGATAATTCTCTCTCTATCTGATAATTCTCTCTCTGTCTGATAATACTCTCTCTATCTGATAATTCTCTCTATCTGATAATACTCTATCTGATAATTCTCTCTCTGTCTGATAATACTCTCTCTATCTGATAATTCTCTCTCTATCTGATTCTCTCTCTATCTGATAATTCTCTCTCTATCTGATAATTCTCTCTCTATCTGATAATACTCTCTCTATCTGATAATACTCTCTCTATCTGATAATACTCTCTCTATCTGATTCTCTCTCTATCTGATAATTCTCTCTCTATCTGATAATTCTCTCTCTATCTGATAATTCTCTCTCTGTCTGATAATTCTCTCTCTATCTGATAATTCTCTATCTGATAATTCTCTCTCTATCTGATAATTCTCTCTCTGTCTGATAATTATCTCTCTATCTGATAATTCTCTCTCTATCTGATAATTCTCTCTCTATCTGATAATTCTCTCTCTATCTGATAATTCTCTCTCTATCTGATAATTCTCTATCTGATAATTCTCTCTCTGTCTGATAATTCTCTCTCTATCTTATAATTCTCTATCTGATAATTCTCTCTCTATCTGATAATTCTCTATCTGATAATTCTCTCTCTATCTGATAATTCTCTATCTGATAATTCTCTCTCTATCTGATAATTCTCTCTCTATCTGATAATACTCTCTCTATCTGATAATTCTCTCTCTATCTGATAATTCTCTCTCTATCTGATAATTCTCTCTCTATCTGATTCTCTCTCTGTCTGATAATTCTCTATCTGATAATTCTCTCTCTATCTGATCATTCTCTCTCTCTATCTGATAATAATCTATCTGATAATTCTCTCTCTATCTGATAATTCTCTCTCTATCTGATAATACTCTCTCTATCTGATAATTCTCTCTCTGTCTGATAATTCTCTCTCTGTCTGATAATTCTCTCTCTGTCTGATAATTCTCTCTCTGTCTGATAATTCTCTCTCTATCTGATAATACTCTCTCTATCTGATAATTCTCTCTCTATCTGATAATTCTCTCTCTATCTGATAATTCTCTCTCTATCTGATAATTCTCTCTCTATCTGATAATACTCTCTCTATCTGATAATACTCTCTCTATCTGATAATTCTCTCTCTATATGATAATAATCTCTATATCTGATAATTCTCTCTCCATATTGTTTGTCGTCGACCCCTTTTGTTATGATCCGCGGATAAATGAAAGGTGTTTCAGACTCCCATGACCTCTGACCCTGCAGGCTGCGGAGTGGAGGAGGGGCAGGATAAGTAGCAGGGAGAGGTGACAGCTGCCCTGAGCCCTAAGGGGTAAAAGATGCTGGAAAAATCAACATCATGCCAAGAGAACACATGTCCCTGAACACAGAGCGCGCCCAGATGCCACCCGATTGTGGCATAATGTGCAGCGCGGCCGGGGTCAGCCCCTCCGCCACCGGCTGCACAAACCATTATGTTCTACCTAGAAGAGGAATAGAGGATTTGTTATAACCCGGGCGCACGGCCCCCAGGAGGGCCCATTGTGGTGCATTTTGTGTAGAAGGAGGGATGGAGATCATGTTACATAAATGCAGTGATCTTCATCCCTGGTCTTGGGTGCGATGACTTCTCTGCTTGAAGGGTAACTCCAGCCCCAATATACAATGATAGTTCTGGGATTGTTTTCCTTGACTCTTTCCCAATCTTCTAAAACCTCCGCCATGTTCAGTAATTTCCTTCCCTCAATTTTTCAAGGATTTAGTGATGTCGCTGAGACCCCTCCTCCTATCACTGATTTAGTTAAGTGTCCTTTTGTTGGCAGGGGTCAGAAATAGAAGATTAAGAAAAGGGGCGGAGCTGTGACAACCTCTTATATTATCTTCTGTATTGATTCCTCTGGACACGAGTTCATCTAAGGATAGCATATAGTCTGGTCAGTGTCAGTATATAGTTAATAGTAAAAGGAAGGCTCCAGACGGGGCTACTTCACTGTGTTATGTCTAGTTCAGGGGGTGGAGCTTGACACAGATGCAAAGAAACCTAAATTATAAAGCCACTCCCCCTTCTCTTCCTGGGATTGTTCCTTTAAGGACTTTTACACTCTTAAAGGAACAGTGAAGTAAAAAAATATAAAACATTAAAAAGTATCCCTAAGATTTATCCCTAAGATTTATCCCTTGTTTCTTTTCACCCCATATTATCTCATATTACAATCAAAACTGTAAAGAAATTTTCTCTCTATGGCCCATTAAATCGACCATTTCCTTCTCACTGTCCTGTGTCTGGCTGTAGTATAACATTCTGCAGCAGGAGCCTCTCCCCACTGCAGTAGAAACTAAGCACCACCCCTTTAGCTAAGCTGCACCTCTAGCTAGATGTACTATTTTATGTTTGTTCCCACCACAGACTTTTTACATTGGATGGGAACTCCCAATAGGACAGAATTTGGCGAACCTACTAATAGGCCCCCGTGGTAAATGTAGAACTGTCCTTCACACAACAGAATGGAAAAGAACACAGCGCTCCCCCGTACTGGGAACTCCCATAGAGCAGAATGGAGAACACAGCGCTCGCCCTGTACTAGAAAACTCCCATAGAACAGAATGGAGAACACAGCGCTCCCCTGTACTGGGAACTCCCATAGAAGAAATCGAGACACAGCGCTCCCCTGTACTGGGAACTCCCATAGAACAGAATGGAGAACACAGCGCTCCCCTGTACTAGAAACTCCCATAGAGGAGAATGGAGAACACTGCTCCCCTGTACTAGGAACTCCCATAGAAAAGAATGGAAAAACACCGCACTCCCCCGTACTTTGGAAAATCCCATAAAAGAGAAAAAGGAAACACACGCTCCCCTGTACTGGGGAAAACCCCTTTGAACAGAAAAAAAAAAAAACAGCCCCTCCCCCGTAAATGGGAGCTCCCATAGAGGAAAATTGGGGGAAAACACAGCCCTTCCCCGACGGGAACTCCCCCTAGAACAGAATTGAGAACCCAGTCTCCCCTGTAAATGGGGAAATCCCATAAACGAATGGAACACCGCCCCTGTACTGGGGAAATCCCCAAAAAACAAATGGAGACACAGCGCTCCCCATGTACTTGGGGAAATCCCATAGAGGAAATGGAGAAAAACAAGGGACCCCGTACTGGGAATTTTCCCCTAGAAAAAGAATGGAGAACCTATGCTCCCCTTTTTCGGGGAAAACCCATAGAACAGAATGGAGAACAAACGCTCCCCCTTTTTCTGGGAACCTCCCCCCCCTAGAACAAATTTAGAACACAGCGCTCCCCTTTAAAATGGGAATTCACATAGAACAAAATGTAAACACACCTCCCCTGTACAAGGAACCCCCCATAGAGGAGAATGGAGAACACAGCCTCCCCGTATTTGGAACCCCCCAAGAGCAGAATGGAGAACACGCGCACCCTGTACGGAAAATTCCATAAAACAGAATAGAAACACAGTCTCCTCTGACTGGGAACTCCCTAAGCAGAATGGAAAACACAGCGCTCCCCTGTACAGAACTCCCAAAAGGGGAGAATCAGAACACAGGCCCCCCGTCCCGGGGAACCCCAAAACAACAAATGGAGAACATAGCACTCCCTGTATGGAACTCCCAAGAACAAATGGAGAACACAGCGCTCCTCTGTACTGGGAACCCCAAAAAAAGGGAGAACACAGCGCCCTCTTTTGGGAACTCCCATAGAACAAAAGGGAAAACACACCCCACCCCCCCGTAGGGAACTCCCTAGAACAAATGGGGAGAAAAACCACCCCCTGTCCCGGAACCCCAAAAAAAATGGAGAAACACAGCGCTCCCCTTTCCCCGGGAACCCCTAGAACAGAATGGAGAACCAGCGCTCCCCGTACTGGAACTCCCATAAACAGAAGGGAAAAACACAGCGCTCCTCTTACTGGGAATTTTCCCCATAGAACAAATGGAAAAACATAGCACCCCCTGTACGGAACCCCCCAAGAAACAGAAGGAGAGAAACGCACTCCCCTTACCGGGAACTCCCATAAACGAAAATGGAGAGAACAAGCGCCCCCCCTTACCGGGAACGCCCATAGAACAAATGGAGAACGCAGCGCCCCCCCCTGTACTGGAAACCCCCATGACAGGTCCTAGAGGTGGTACATGCACCTTTCATGGCTTATATCCTATGAATATACCATCAATGTCTATAGTGGGAGCCCCCTTTGAATCTGATGGTGGTGATGTGTTCATGATCACCCAGCCCCAAGTTAAGAATATGACTCAACCAATCAGAACACACAGGCAGAGTGTATCTTGCATTTTCATTGGTGAAGCATGTTTGTCACTGACTATTCCCGGGAGGGGGGGATCCCAGATTTGACTAATCTGCAGCCCCTGCTTCCCATGTACGGGAGCTGCACAGTGTACAGTGTGAGGATGTATAGGACATTCTCACACTGTATTGAGAATGACCCTCCAGGATATTCTCGTTCTTTGCTTCCTCTGACTTGTCTACAGATTGCGGTGGCACAATGATAATATAGAGGCTCCTAGATCAGTGCTGGACGTCTGTGTGAGGAGGGTTAGTTGGCACAGGGCATCAGAGGAGAGAGGTACAATGATGCCAGTGCTGCCCAGTTTGGGTCCTCATAATTAGATAATCTACATTATCAATGAAGGAATCTGCAATGGAGCGAGACTTCCTCCACTGGCATTCAGCAGACCTCGGGCATCTTTGCAGATAATGAGTTTGTGCCGTGTGCCAACGCTGCTGCTGGCGTCGCAGAGAGGACACCGCATCCACAGCAGACCCGGACTGTATGTAACAGGACTGCGGCCTATAGGTGCAAGTAACAATCTGCAGCTCTGCTCACACGTCTAGTCACTGCACAGTGCCACTTCCCTTGTCCTGTGTATATGGACACTGCACAGTGCCACTTCTTCTGTTCTGTATGTATGGACACTGCATAGTACTACTTCCCCTGTTCTATATATGTGGACACTGCATAGTACTACTTCCCCTCTCCTGTATATATGGACACTGCATAGTACCACTTCCCCTGTCCTGTATATATGGACACTGCATAGTACTACTTCCCCTGTTCTATATATGTGGACACTGCATAGTACTACTTCCCCTCTCCTGTATATATGGACACTGCATAGTACTACTTCCCCTCTCCTGTATATGTGGACACTGCATAGTACTACTTCCCCTCTCCTGTATATATGGATACTGCATAGTACCACTTCCCCTGTCCTGTATATATGGATACCACTTCTTCTGTCCTGTATAGATGGACACTGCACAGTACTACTTCTTCTGTCCTGTGTATATGGACACTGCACAGTAGGACACTGCACAGTACTACTTCCCCCTGTCCTGTATACATGGACACTGCACAGTACTATTTCCCCTGTCCTGTATATATGGGCACTGCACAGTACTACTTCCCCTGTCCTGTATATGGACACTGCACAGTACCACTTCTCCTGTCCTGTATATATGGACATTGCACAGTACTGCTTCCTCTGTCCTGTATATATGGACACTGCATAGTACTACTTCCCCTGTCCTATATATGTGGACACTGCATAGTACTACTTCCCCTGTCCTGTATATATGAACACTGCATAGTATCACTTCCCCTGTCCTGTATATATGGACACTGCATAGTACTACTTCCCCTCTCCTGTATATATGGACACTGCAACCCTGTCCTGTATATATGGACACTGCACAGTACCACTTCCCCTGTCCTGTATATATGGACACTGCACAGTACCACTTCCCCTGTCCTGTATATATGGATACTGCACAGTACCACTTCTACTATTCTGTATGTATTTACACTGCAAAGTATCACTTCACCTCTCCTGTATATATTGACAATGAATAGTATCACTTCACCTCTCCTGTATATATGTACACTGCATAGTACCACTTCCCCTGTCCTGTATATATGGATACCACTTCTTCTGTCCTGTATAGATGGACACTGCACAGTACTACTTCTTCTGTCCTGTGTATATGGACACTGCACAGTAGGACACTGCACAGTACTACTTCCCCAGTCCTGTATATATGGACACTGCATAGTACCACTTCCCCTGTCCTGTATATATGGACACTGCACAGTACCCCTTCCCATGTCCTGTATATATGGACACTGCACAGTACTACTTCCCCTGCCCTGTGTATATGGACACTGCACAGTACCACTTCTCCTGTCCTGTATATATGGACATTGCACAGTACTGCTTCCTCTGTCCTGTATATATGGACACTGCATAGTACTACTTCCCTTCTCCTGTATATATGGACACTGCACACTACTACTTCCCCTCTCCTGTATCTATGGACACTGCATAGTATCACTTCCCCTGTCCTGTATATATGGACACTGCTTAGTACTACTTCCCCTGTCCTATATATGTGGACACTGCATAGTACTACTTCCCCTCTCCTGTATATATGGACACTGCACGGTACTGCTTCCCCTATCCTGTATATATGGTCACTGCACAGTACCACTTCCCTTGTCCTGTATATATGGACACTGCACAGTACTACTTCCCCTGCCCTGTGTATATGGACACTGCACAGTACCACTTCTCCTGTCCTGTATATGTGGACACTGCATAGTACTACTTCCCCTCTCCTGTATATATGGACATTGCACAGTACTGCTTCCTCTGTCCTGTATATATGGACACTGCATAGTACTACTTCCCCTCTCCTGTATATATGGACACTGCATAGTACCACTTCCCCTGTCCTGTATATATGGACACTGCACAGTACCCCTTCTCTTGATAATCTTATTTCATCCTGAGCTTTCCAGTTCATGAATAGAATTCCAGGAATACAGTATAGACTGACACGGAGACCATCAGGATGCTTGGGAGTGCTAGCCTGCGGGCTGATGTGCCGTTCAGGGTGTGTGGAAAGCTGGGGGCGGTGATTGGTTCTTTAGAATGATTTACTTTCTCGCTTTCTCTGAGCCGGGGAAGATTTTCCGTTCTCGGGAGCTGAGCGCACGTGACGGGGACGGAGACACGAGAGTCGGTTTATTATGTAATTATGTAATGACACCACTGGGGGCATGTGGGACCGACGGGCAAGATTGAAT
Organism: Phyllomedusa bahiana; assembly: GCA_025379985.1. NCBI lineage: Eukaryota > Metazoa > Chordata > Amphibia > Anura > Hylidae > Phyllomedusa > Phyllomedusa bahiana. Next base: position 98,763 of record JAODAL010009652.1, on the reverse strand, counting down.
GCCTGTGGTGGCGCGCCAGTTCACAGCGTTGGATCCCCCCCCCCACCACCACCACGCCATCCTCGCCCATGAAATATGAGGGAGCGATTGCGCCATAAAAGCGAGATTTGCAGGCTCGGTGCGGCAGAGTCCTCCATGAATTATTTACTGGGTATTAAGGAGGTGGGCTGCGTGCTTGGAGAAGAGTGCGGTGTGGTTATTGTTTGCCAGTCGTATTTCATGCCTGGTTCAGGTGGCTAAGTGTGTGAGAGGCAGAGAGATGGAGAGGCAATTTAATTGGAAGGAAGGGAAAATAAAAGCAGAAGAGAAGAGAACACAGATAAAAGAGAACAATAACGGGTGAAATGGAAGGGAAGGCGGGAGTCGGAGGGACAGGAACAATAGATGGAGAGAGCAACAAGTGAGCGGGAGGATGGCGGCTGTGCCCTCCCGCACCCGTCCACTCTCCTCACTGTGCGTGGTACAGATCCTGGACTGGCACCATGGTGACATCAGGGTGACATTGGTTAGATAGCAACATGATGGCATAGTAATAAAGTTGTATGGAGGTGGCATGGTGCTCTGGTAAAGTATGATGACAACATGACGACTTATTGGTAAAGTTGTATGATGGCGCTGTATGGTGGTGACATGATGGCATAGTAATAAAGTTGTATGGAGGTGAAATGGTGCTCTGGTAAAGTATGATGACAACACAAAGACTTATTGGTAAAGTTGTATGATGGCGTATGGTGGTGACATGATGGCGCTGTATGGTGGTGACATGATGGCATAGTAATAAAGTTGTATGGAGGTGGCATGGTGCTCTGGTAAAGTATGATGACAACATGAAGACTTATTGGTAAAGTTGTAAAGCCGATGGATAACATTTGATAGCATGGTGTAAAGTTGTATGTTGGTGTAGTAATAAAGTTGTATGGAGGTGGCATGGTGCTCTGGTAAGTATGATGACAACACGAAGACTTATTGGTAAAGTTGTATGATGGCGTATGGGGTGACAGGCGCTGTATGGTGGTGACATGAAAGGCATAGTAATAAAGTTGTATGAGTGAAATGGTGCTCTGGTAAAGTATGATGACAACACGAAGACTTATTGGTAAAGTTGTATGATGGCGTATGGTGGTGACATGATGGCGCTGTATGGTGTGACATGATGGCATAGTAATAAAGTTGTATGGAGGTGCATGGTGCTCTGGTAAAGTATGATGACAACAAAGACTATTGAAAGTTGTAAAGCCGATGGATAACATTTGAAGCATGGGTAAAGTTGTATGTTGGTGTAGTAATAAAGTTGTATGGGGTGGCATGGTGCTCTGGTAAAGTATGATGACAACATGAAGACTTATTGGTAAAGTTGTATGATGGCGCTGTATGGTGGTGACATGATGGCATAGTAATAAAGTTGTATGGAGGTGAAATGGTGCTCTGGTAAAGTATGATGACAACATGAAGACTTATTGGTAAAGTTGTATGGTGGTGACAGGATGGCGCTGTATGGTGGTGACATGATGGCATAAGTAATAAAGTTGTATGGAGGGGGAAATGGTGATTCGGTAAAGTATGATACAACATGAAGACTTATGGGTAAAGTTGTATGATGGCGTATGGTGGTGACATGATGGCATAGTAATAAAGTTGTTTTGGAGTGAAATGGTGTCTGTAAAGATGATGACAACATGAAGACTATGGAAAGTTGTATGGTGGTGACAGATGCGCCTGTATGGTGGTGACATGATGCCCTAGTAATAAAGTTGTATGGAGGTGGCATGGTGCTCTGGTAAAGTATGATGACAACATGAAGACTTATTGGTAAAGTTGTATGATGGTGACAGGATGGCGCTGTATGGTGGTGACATGATGCCATAGTAATAAAGTTGTATGGAGGTGAAATGGTGCTCTGGTAAAGTATGATGACAACACGAAGACTTATTGGTAAAGTTGTATGATGGCGTATGGTGGTGACTGGCGCTGTATGGTGGTGACATGATGGCATAGTAATAAAGTTGTATGGAGGTGGCATGGTGCTCTGGTAAAGTATGATGACAACACGAAGACTTATTGGTAAAGTTGTATGATGGCGTATGGTGGTGACATGATGGCGCTGTATGGTGGTGACATGATGGCATAGTAATAAAGTTGTATGGAGGTGAAATGGTGCTCTGGTAAAGTATGATGACAACATGAAGACTTATTGGTAAAGTTGTAAAGCTGATGGATAACATTTGATAGCATGGTGTAAAGTTGTATGTGGGTGTAGTAATAAAGTTGTATGGAGGTGACATGGTGCTGTTGTAAAGTATGATGACGACATGAAGACTTATTGGTAAAGTTGTATGATGGCGTAGTAGTAAAGCTGTATGGTGGTGACATGTCAGAGTGGTATGATGGCTGATGGATAACATTTGATAGCAACATGATTGCATGGAGTAAAGTTGTATGATGGTGTAGTAATAAGGTTGTATTGAGGTGACATGGTTCTGTGATAAAGTATGATGGCAACATGAAGACTTATTGGTAAAGTTGTATGATGGTGTAATAGTACAGCTGTATGGTGGTGACATGTCAAAGTGGTATGATGGCTGATGGATAACATTTGATAGCAACATGATTGCATGGTGTAAAGTTATATGATGGTGTAGTTATAAAGTTGCATGATGGTGACATGATGACAATTTGATAAAGTTGAATGATGGTGATATGATGACAATTAGATAAAGTTGTATGATGGTGATATGATGACAATTTGATAAAGTTGCATGATGGTGACATGATGACAATTTTATAAAGTTGTATGATGGTGATATGATGACAATTTGATAAAGTTGCATGATGGTGACATGATGACAATTTGATAAAGTTGCATGATGGTGACATGATGACAATTTGATAAAGTTGCATGATGGTGATATGATGACAATTTGATAAAGTTGCATGATGGTGACATGATGACAATTTGATAAAGTTGCATGATGGTGACATGATGACAATTTTTGATAAAGTTGTATTATGGTGTTATGATGACAATTTGAATAAGTTGCATGATGGTGACTTTGATGACAATTTGAAAGTTGTATGATGGTGATATGATGACAATTTGATAAAGTTGTATGATGGTGATATGATGACAATTTGGTCAAGTTGCATGATGGTGACATGATGACAATTTGATAAAGTTGCATGATGGTGACATGATGACAATTTGATAAAGTTGTATGATGGTGATATGATGACAATTTGATAAAGTTGCATGATGGTGACATGATAATTTGATAAAGTTGTATGATGGTGATATGATGACAATTTGATAAAGTTGTATGATGGTGATATGATGACAATTTGATAAAGTTGTATGATGGTGATATGGCGCGATGGTAAAATATAATGGAGACGTGATGACACTACTCACAAAAAGTTCGGGATATTTGGCATTTGGTTGAAATTTCAGGATCAACATATCATTTCTTTAATTTTTTTTAAATGCCCTAAATGCCCCGTCTCTTCCCTGTAGATGCACTCATCCAACTGTTCAGTGTTTCAGGACTTTCTGCACAACTTGCTGATCTCTAACAAGGAGCTTAATGGCAAAATTCCCAACAGGTGTTTGATCCCTGAATCGCCCAATACATTTAGGGGATCAATTTGGGAATAAACAGTCCTCCTCATCCTGCTGTTCCACATGTGACATCATGAGACCAAGGCAATACCTTACAATTCATCAACAGCACCTCTCCATTGCCAGGCTCCAAGCAGGATGCTCTCAGATGGAAGTGGCCACTGAGCTTAGAGTGCCATCAGATTGTATCAGAGATAGAGTGAGACTGGAAGAGGCACAGAAAGGCAAAGAAGTGGACGTCCTTTGTCTCCATCACACACTGATGAGTGCTTCATTGTAACCAATGTCCTGTGGAGCTGGATGATGAATGCCGCACAACTCCACGTTTAAGGGAGGGGAGAGGCACCGAGTGTCACCTCAGACCATGCGTGAACGTTTACATCAGTGTGGTCAATTCACATCGATCCCCTTAATGCAGGGGTGTCAAACTGCGGCCCTCCAGCTGTTGGGAAACTACAACTCCCATCATGCCCACTGTTATAGATTATACAAATGCATGATGGGAGTTGTAGTTTCCCAACAGCTGGAGGGTCGCAGTTTGACACCTGTGCCTTAATGTATTCGGCGACTAAGGGATCAAACACCTGTTGGGAATTTTGCCATTAAGCTCCTTGTTAGAAATCAGCAATCAGAGCTCATAGCAACCAGGCAGTGTCCATAGCGACCAGTCAGTGTCCATAGCAACCAGTCAGAGCCCATAGCAACTAATCGGAGCTCAGCTTTCATTTCTTATAGGGCTCTGGAAAAAAGGATGAGGAGCTCTGGTTGCTATGGGCTCTGATTGGTTACTATGGGCTCTGATTGGTTGCTGTGGGCTCTGGTTGCTATGGGCTCTGGTTGCAGTGGGCGCTGATTGTTGCTATGGCTCTGGTTGCGTGGGCCTGATTGGTTCTATGGGCTCTGATTGGTTACTAAAGGGCTCTGATTGGTTGCTATGGGCTCTGATTGGTTGCTATGGGCTCTGGTTGCTATGGGCTCTGGTTGCTGTGGGCTCTGATTGGTTGCTATGGGCTCTGGTTGCTGTGGGCCCTGATTGGTTACTATGGGCTCTGATTGGTTACTATGGGCTCTGATTGGTTACTATGGGCAACAAAGACAGTCTTACAACTAGACCGTTTTCATACATAAGGCCCATAGCGTCCACGTCATAACAGCAGTCTACATAAAACCCGGCATAAGGCGGCTGTAGGAGCGGTGGGTTCTGAATGTAGGTGAAACAGCACTTGAAGCCGCCCCAGGCACCAAGTCCATGTGTGACTACTACCTCAGCACCCCCTACAGCTACACACCTGTCTATGACCAATCACTGTGAGTCCGCGCTCACTTTTCGGTGGGATAACCAGTTGATGCACTCTGCTATTGGACACTGACACGGTTCTTCTCCTCTCCAGTCTGTAGGTAGCCATGAACTCACCTACATAGACTATGAGAACATGACCCCTCCCCGATACGGTGACCATGTTTGCTACAGTCATGTGGAGGGGTCGTGGCATAGCTTGTAGGAGACAAGTGCAGGCTCCACCAAGATGGCCGTGATGACTTGTCCTGGACTCTGTGCACACTGTACTCTTACCCTACAGGATCTTCAGAGTTGTCCATGGATGATAACACAGAGCAATAGCTTTCCCGTCTCTTATTCTGAGCTAGGGGAGCATTCTCTCTAAGCCGACCCCGGTTTTTACGTTTTTGTGCTGCCTCAATGTAGTAATGCTCGTGTTTCAAAAACACTTCACAAAAACTGCAGGTGCGCCGGGCACGTCCCATCATTTGTGCCACAGCTCCCATCTGTCTTGGCATACACCCCTGTCACCCTCACCATTGGCGGCATACCGGCTCATAACCGGCAGGGTAACAGCATCGCCATCGTGCCAAGATGTGACGCAACAAATCTTTCATGTTACATTTCAGTGGATCCAAAATATGCAGGTGACATTTTTGGAGGGAGATTGGAAAAAAAAAATCTGTATTCACTTTATCAATGGATTCAAGACTTGTTCTCGGCAAAATCCAAAACGTCTCCAGAAGAAACATGGGGGAGGGCAGAAATGTAGATATTTTTTATTTTATTTTAGTAATATACAGTAAATGCATATATCACGGTTGGTTGTTTTTTTTTTTTTCTTTTTTAAAGGACGACGGAAGCCCTTTGGCGATGGTACATGCTGGTACTCACCCCTCCGTCCTACAACATTAGGGTTTAGTGGTCACCGCTCCATCCTACAACAACAGGTCCTGGTGGTCACCGCTCCATCCTACAACAGCAGGGCTTGGTGGTCACCGCTCCATCCTACAACAATAGTAAGGTCTAGTGGTCACCACTCCATCATAATACAATAGGGGCCGGTGGTCACTGCTCCATCCTACAACAACAGGGCCTTGTGGTCACCACTCTACTCAACGACAAAAAGTCCCGGTGGTCAGAGCTCCATCCTACAACAATAGTAGGGTCTAGTGGTCACCGCTCCATCCTACAACAACAGGTCCCAGTGGTCACCACTCCATCCTACAACAACAGGTCCCAGTGGTCACCGCTCCATCCTACAACAACAGGTCCCAGTGGTCACCGCTCCATCCTACAACAACAGGTCCCAGTGGTCACACTCCACCCTTTAAAACAAGGTCCAGTGGTCCCTCGCTCCATCCTACAACAACAGGTCCCAGTGGTCACCGCTCCATCCTACAACAACAGTTCCCGGTGGTCACCACTCCATCCGACAACAATTGTAAGGTCTAGTGGTCACCACTCCATCATACAACAATTTGTGTCTATGGTCACGCTCCACCTCAACATTGTAGTGTCTAGTGTCACCGCCCCAAACCCTACAAAACAGTAGGGTCTAGTGATCACTGCTCCATCCTAAAATAATAGTAAGGTCTAGTGGTCACCGCTCCATCCTACAACAAATGTAGAGTCTAGTGGTCACCGCTCCATCCTACAACAAAAGTAGGCTCTAGTGATCACTGCTCCATCCTACAACAATAGTAGGGTCTAGTGGTCACCGCTCCATCCTTCAACAATAGTAGGGTCTAGTGGTCACCGCTCCATCCTACAACAATAGTAGGGTCTAGTGGTCACCGCTACATCTACAACAATAGAGGATCAGTGGTCACCGCTCCATCCTACAACAATATTAAGTGTCTGGATCACTGCCCCCATCCTACAACAATAGTAGGTCTAGTGAGTCATCCGCTCCATCCAACAACAATTATAGTGTCTAGTGATCACTGCTCCATCCTACAACAATAGTAGGATCTAGTGGTCACCGCTCCATCCTACAACAACAGGTCCCAGTGGTCACCGCTCCATCCTACAACAATAGTAGGATCTAGTGGTCACCGCTCCATCCTACAACACCAGGTCCCCGTGGTCACCGCGCCATCCTACAACACCAGGTCCCGGTGGGCAGGGTCTAGTGATCACTGCTCCATCCTACAAGATTAGTAGGGTCTCGTGGTCACCGCTCCATCCTACAACAATAGTAGTGTCTAGTGGTCACCGCTCCATCCTACAACAACAGGTCCCGTGGTCACTGCTCCATCCTACAACAATAGTAGGGTCTAGTGGTCACTGCTCCATCCTACAACAACAGTAGTGTCTAGTGGTCACCCCCCATTCCTACAACAACAGGTCCCGGTGGTCACCGCTCCATCCTACAACAATAGTAGGGTCTAGTGGTCACTGCTCCATCCTACAACAACAGTAGTGTCTAGTGGTCACCGCTCCATCCTACAACAACAGGTCCCGGTGGTCACCACTCCATCCTACAACAACAGGTCCCGGTGGTCATCACTCCATCCTACAATAATAGTAGGTCTATTTGGTCACCGCCCCATCCTACAACAACAGGTGTACCACTCATCCTACATAATAGTAATGTCTAGTGTTCACTGCTCCATCCTACAACAACAGTAGTGTCTAATGGTCACCGCTCCATCCTACAACAAGAGTAGTTTCTAGTTGTCACCGCTCCATCCTGCAACAATAGTAGGGTCTAGTGGTCACCGCTCCATCCTTCAACAATAGTAGGGTCTAGTGATCACTGCTCCATCCTACAACAACAGGTCCCGGTGGTCACCGCTCTGTCCTACAACAACAGAGCTTGGTGGTCACCACTCTACTCAAAGGGCCTGGTGGTCATCTGCCCCTCTTCTCTATAATGAAATGTGTAGCATTGATTCTTGGGTTTTCGGGACAGGCTTAGCTGGTTTCGAGATTTGTCCAGTCAAAATAGAGAAGCTTTTAGACCAAAAAAAATCCTTGGTGGGGAAATTACAGGCTAAAGAATTCCTAGAATTTTCTAAAAAAATTATTATTCTAAAGCTTAAAATAAAGATGTTTCTAACAGGTTTTCCATTCAAGCTCACATGACGACCAATCAATCACACAGCTACCAACTTCCAGAATTACCTAATAGCAACCAATCAAGCCCATCTAACCAGACAGAGCTCATAACAACACAGATAATGGCTCACAACAACAATCAAGAGCTCACATCCCAGCAACAATCAATGCTGCACATCACCCAATCATGGGGCTCACAGCATCCCACATCAGGGTCTCATACCAACCAATCAGACCCAGCCCAAAGCGACGCAAGTCAGAGCCCAAAACGGACGCAATCAGAGCTCATAGCGGACCAATCATTAGCCCATAGCGATCATCAGAGCCCATATTGGACCAATCAGAGCCCAAACGTACCAATCAGTGCCCAAAGAAAGCCAATCAAGCTCACAGCACCCAAGTCAGAACTCATAGCAACCAATCAGACCCATAGCGACCAATCAATCCCCGTAAGCAACCAATCGAGATAGCTTCATAACAACCAATCAGTAAGCTCACCAGCAACCAATCAGGTTTCAATCAACAACCCAAATCAGGCACACAGCAACCACCTCAGGCACCTGCAACCAATCAGGGCTCCAGTGCAACACCCATCATGGCTCACAGCGACCAATACTCAGAGATCACAGCAACCAATCAACTACATAAGCATCCAATCAGAGCTCATAGTATGCAATCAGAGCTCATAGCAACCAATCAGAGCCTATAGCGACCAATCAGAGCTCAGCTTTATAGTGCTTCATATAGTGCTCTGGAAAAATAAAAGCCGAGCTCTGATTGGTCTCTATGGGCTCTGATTGAGTATCCAAATTGTGGTTATTATGGAGCTCTGATTGTTATTAATGAGACTCCATTAGGTTTCTATGGGCTACTGTTTAGTTTTAATATCTCTGATTGGTGAATACGGGCTCCTTGGGCGAATTGGTTGCTATTGAGCTCTGTTGCAGTGGTCTCTGGTTGCAAATAACTCTGGTTGCTATGGTCTGGTTACTCTGGACTCTGGTTGCTATAAAAGCATACATATGGTTTGCTTGGCAACGAACACAGTATACTCTAGAATAGTCCTTCATACTATAAGGGTAATGTATGTGGGGTGATGAACCTGCGCGACCATGTTGCGAACTGGATCCAAGCACCATGATAACACCTGATCGGGCATGGGCATGTTGGTGTGCATTTTTTTGCATATGTAGGCCGCCTGTGTTGTCATGTGCCTGTGTGTAGATTATCCTGTATCCCTAGCTACTCTTGGATAGATTACCACTCAAGAGCTGGAGATGTACATTCTTCCCATACGTCAGGAGATTTTCCCAGTTTTTATATACGAGAGGCAAGCCCATGGTTTTTGCTTTTTTCTTCTCCATATCGCCACATGCGTTAGCCGTCCTAATACATATGGGAATCGCCACCTAGGTTTTTCCCCATCATCGCACTGTGCATATACTTCCACCGCCACAATACACAAGCGATAAAACCTCAATCCTTGCCCAGTGACCCAAGAGGTTACTGCAAAGTTCCATACTTGGTGACGTAGTGGCGAGAGGAAGCTGGGATCGGCCAGGTCAGACTTGATTAAACACACTGGATTTAGCAGCCATATGTCATTCCCGTTGCATTATTAGTATTTTTTTTCCGCCATAGATATGGGATTCATTTGGTATAGTAGCGGGCGGCAGCTGAGCCGCTCGTCTCCCCCAGGAACACTTAGTGAACACAATGACTCATTTCTGAGGGTTATCTCTCATGATGAAACATCGGGAAATCAGCAGAATCCACCGCTCATCCAAAAATGAATAGAAAGCACTGGGTGCCCGGCTCTCGGGTTCCCCCACCGCTACGTCTGTGAGGGGGTGGCAAGGCTCATCACGCCGTGGAAAATTCGCCTTATCTCTGTTCCCCACTCCCTCGTCTCCACGTCGGTATCTCATTTCTATTTTCTCGGCTTCTTGGGTCAATCTCCATAAACAGTTTCCGATCTCCATTCTCATCTCCGGTTATTGACATCTCATCTCCTGCCGCATCTATTACCGGCTCAGTTCTCGGCCCTTCATCTATTTTCAAATCAACTTTTCTAATTCTGACCCCTCAGATCCTGTAATGCATCTTCTTCCAAGGGTCCTGTTTTTGCGGCAATTAGACCTATGTTTACTCTTCTTCCAAGATCTACTTATGTTCCTGATCAGGTCCTGCCTTGTATCTTTCAGCCAAACCCCACCTATGTCCACGCCTAATGAGCTGCATATCTTCTCTCTTGGCAAGAGTTTCTTCCGACCCTTCCTTTCAATTTTCTCCTGCTTAGGTGTAGAAGTATAGACTCCTATTTAAAGATACAGTTCCTATGCCCTCCCTGTATAACCCCAACCCATGCCCAAGGTTGTACAGCAGCTGTGGTATTCAGCTGTGTCCTTATTGCCCTGCTGTAATTAAACCGCACACCCAGTGCCCCAAGGTGTACAGCATCTGTGTATAGCTGCTGCCCTATGCCCTTCTGTATAAACCCCACCCATGCCCAAGGTGTACAGCATCTGTGTATAGCTGCTGCCCTATGCCCTCCTGTATAAACCCCACCCATGCCCAAGGTGTACAGCATCTGTATATAGCTGCTGCCCTATGCCCTCCTCTATAAAAAACCCCCACCCAAGCCCAATTGTATACATCTGGTGCGTATAGCTGGCGTGCCCCTATGCCCCTCCTTGTACAAGCCCACGCCACCTGATATTCTATATGAATTTCCCCGCTTCCCCAATGTGGTACAGCAACTGTGTAATAAGCTGCTTCCCCTCATCCCTCCTGTATAAACCCCAGCCATGCCCAAGGTGTATAGCATCTGTGTATAGCTGCTGCCCTATGCCCTCCTGTGTAAAGCCCACCCACGACGCCCAAGTGACAGCATCTGCGTGTATAGGCTGCTCGCCCTATGGCCCTCGCCTGTATAAACCCCTATCCTGCCCTAGGTGTATAGCAATCTGATGTTAAGCTGCTGCCCTATCCCTTCATGTTTAAAGAGCCCACCCGTTCCAGGTGGTACAGCAATCTGTGGATAGCTCTGCCGCTGCCCTATGCCCTCCTTGTATAGCCCACCCGTTCCCAAGTAGTAACAGCATCTGGTATACCTGGCTGCCGCTATGGCCCTCATGTGTAAACGCCACCCGGCCCCAAGGTTAAATAGCATCTCTGGGAGTAGCTGCTGCCCTATGCCCTGCTGTGAACCCCCCCTGCCCAAGTTGTATTAGCATACTGTGTAATACTGCTGCCTATTGCCCCCTCACTATATAAACCCCCCCATGCCCAAGGTGTATAGCATCTGTGTATAGCTGCTGCCCTATGCCCTTCTGTATAAACCCCACCCATGCCCAAGGTGTATAGCATCTGTGTATGAGCTGCTCTGCCTCTACTGCCTTCTGTGTAAACCCCAAAACCGTGCCCAAGTGTACAGCTCATGTGTATTAGTCTGCTTTGCCCCTATGCCCTCCCTTATAAAACGCCCAGCCATGCCCAAGGTTTATATCACTCTGTGTATAGCTGTGCCCATCCACTCCTGTGTAAAGCCACCCCGTATTCCCAAGGTGTACAGCATCTTTGTATTACCTGCTAGCCCATGCCAATCCTGTGTAAAAGCCCACCTCGTTTCCCTAGAGAGTGTACACATCTGTGTATCAGCTTGCATTCCCTATGCCCTCCTGTGTAAAGCCCACCCGTTCCCAAGGTGTACAGCATCTGTGTATAGCTGCTGCCTTCACTGATCCCTCTCCTTGGTAAACCCCACCCGTGCCCAAGGCTTAAGGCATCTTGTATACTGCTGCGCCCTATGCCCAGCAGTGAACCCACCCATGGCCCCAATTGAGTATAGCATCTGTGTATAGCTGCTGCCCTATGCCCTCCTGTGTAAACCCCACCCGTGCCCAAGGTGTATAGCATCTGTGTATAGCTGCTGCCCTATGCCCTGCTGTGAAACCCACACAGACCAAAGGTGTATAGCATATGTGTATAGCTGCTGCCCGATGCCCTGCTGTGTAAACCCCAACCCAGCCCAAGGTGTACACATCTGTGTATGCCTGGCTGCCCCTCTGCCCGTCCTGTAATAAACCCCACCCTGACCGCAATGTTTACAGCATCTGTAGTATAGCTGAGCTGCCGATGCCTCCTGTATAGAACCCCACCGGGCCCAAGTGTGCATATGCCATCTGTTATAGCTGCTCGCCAACTTAGTGCCTGCTGTGAACCCCAACCCATACCCAAGGTGTATAGTCATCTGTTATAGCAGCTGGCGCTCTATTGCCCGGCTGTGGTAAACCCCACCGTGCCCAAGTGAACAGCATCTGTTGTAAGCTGCTGCCCTAGTGCCTCCTGTATAAACCCCACCCGTGCCCAAGGTGTACAGCATCTGTGTATAGCTGCTGCCCTATGCCCTCCTGTATAAACCCCACCCGTCCCATAGGTTACCAATCTGTCGTATATCTGCGTGCCCTATTGCCTTCCTGTGACTAAACCCCCACCCATGCCCATGATGTAGAGCCTCTGTGTATAGCTGCTGCCCTATGCCCTACTGTGTAAACCCCACCCATGCCCAGGTTCTACAGTATCAATGTGTAGGTTCCTCCCCGTTCCTTCCTATGTAAGCACCACCCATACACAGGGTATATAATATATATGTAGAGGTGCTGCCCTATGTCATCTTGTGTAAACCCCACCCATGCCCAGGGTATACAGTATCAATGGATAAGTCCTGTCCTGTGTCTTACTGTGTAAACCCCTCCCATGCGCTGCCTAATAGGCTCCTCTTTTCATTTCCAGCCGGTTCCTGAGCCTCCTCTTCTTGCACAGGTTCTGCCTAGCTTGCCAGTGTGTAAGCCACATCCCCGTCTCAGCCTCACAAGCGCTTTATCTCCTTCTTCCAAATCTCTTCCTGACCTCTGCCCTGTTTACATAGAGAGATAAAGATGAGAGCGATAAAGAGATAGATACATAGAATAATAGATAGATACGAGATATGACTAAATAAATAGGATTATCATAGAAAAGATAAAGAAAGGTGTTAATAAGATTTTCTACAGTGAATATACAGTCATTTGAAAAAGTCCGGCACCCTATTAAATCTTGATCATTTTAGTTCTAAATATTTTGGGTGTTAGCAACATCCATAATTACAATTGATATAACCTTCTAATAACTGATGGACACCAGTAATATTTCCGATTGAAATGAGGTTTTCATTGTGACTAAACACAAAATTGTTGCAATATAAGTATTAGATATACTCAAATTGAAATGTGCTGTTGCAAACACCCCGCAAATATTTAGAAACTAAAAAAGATTTAGATTAATATGGTGCCCGATACACTTTTCATATTACTGTAGATATTATACATGGATAGATAGATGGATATATATAGATAACAATAAAAAAACATTTAATTGGAAAATAGAAAGATATGAATTGAGATAGAGAGAATAAATATGGTATAAGATAGATCTAAAATCAGAGATAGATATGGCTGGCGATAGAAAAGGGATATTGTATAAGGTTATGAGATAGATAGATAGATAGCACACAGAATGGGATAATTAGATAGATATGGGACATAGATAGATATAATAGATATGAGGATAGATAATACATGGATAGATAGATAGATATGAATAGATAGAATATGCGGGATAGATATTAGATAGATAGATATGAGAGATAGAAAGATAAAATAGTAGATATGGAGATAGATAGATATGAGATAGATAGATAAATATGAGACATAATAGTATGAGATAGTTAGATAGATACATGGATATGTTATATATGAGATAGATAGAAACATGATAGAATAGATAGATAGATATGAGATCGAAATATGAATAGAAAGATAGATATAAAAGTATATATAGATAAAATAAGAGATAGATTAGATATGAGATCAATATGAGATAATATGATTAGGAGATAGATATTAGATAGATAAGATAGAGATAGATAGAATAATTAGATGAGGAGATAGATAGATTGAGATGAAAAGAGAAGAGATGAGATAGATAGATAGACTATTAGATAGAAAGATATAGATAGATAGATAGATAGTCATAATGATAGAAGAGTTGATAGATATGAGAATAGAATAGCATATAGAAGTTAGCATATGAGCAGTAGATAGATAGATAGACTAGAATGAATAATAATAGAATAATATATATGATCATGAGATATATAGATAGATAAGAATAGATAGATAGACATATATAAATATCGAGATAGATAATAGAGATATATATGAGATAGAATACGATATAGATAAGATCAGATAATAGTGATAGTTAGATAGTTAATAGATTAGATTTGAATTGATTAGAATAGGAGAGAGATAATATGAGATAGATAGAAGAGAAGAGAATAGATAGATTGATAATTATGAATAGATGATATACATAGAGTGATAGATATGAGAAATAAGATAATAGATAGATAGATAATGAAGCGAAAGATAGATAGATAAGATAGATGAGATAGATTGGAGAATAGATAGATAAGAAGAGAATAAATAGTTAGGATAAGAGATAATAAGATAGATATGAATAGATTATGAGATAGATTGATAATCTATGGAGATCAGATAGATAATTTAGCATAGAGAATAGATTTGAGAAATAGATAGATTTTAGATAGAGAATTGATATAAGAATAGATAGATAGGATATGAGAGAGATAGATAATCGTGGATAGAAAGATAGATATGAATAATAGATATGAATAGATACAGAGAGGAAGTAGATAGGAGATAGATATGTATGTTTTGAATATTTTATTTAAGATAGAGAATTTGAATATATATAAGATAGGATAGATGGATAGATTTGAGATTAGTTAGATAATAGGATATAGATATTATATGGCTTAGATAATATAATGGAATAGATAATTAGGAAATGAGTTAGATAGATAAGATAATAGATAGATAGGCAGAATAGATATGATAGATAGATAGATAGATAGATAGATAATATAAATGTTAATTTGAGATATGATAATTTTATAGTTAGTTAGATAATATTAGATTCTCTGGATATGATTATGGTGTGTTTGAGTTATGGGATAGATACATTGGATTTGTGTATATTGAGATTGATTTGCGTGTTTGATAAGAGAGATAGTTGTGTATGAGTTAGAGTATGAGAACATTAATATATTATTAGATTTATATTATATTCATATATATTAATTAATAAGGAGTTAGAATGAATAGTTATTATCATCAGGATAGATAGATATCAGATAGTTAGTATTTGAGATAGGTTAATTATGGGATTGAATTAGATAGGATTTTAGTTATGATTGTTAGATGTGTTTAGATTTTTTCAGATAGATAATAGATGGAATTGTTATGTATAAGATATGTGATTTAGATATATTGATTGTTAGTTAGGTTTAATTTAGTATTAATTTTAATAGTATATGTGTATAGATAGATTGTTTGTTAGATTGAATCGTTTTGAGTTAATAGATAGATAGTTAGACTTGATATGAGATTGATGGATATGAAGATAGATATGAGATAGATACAATATGAAGACTAGGACTATGAATAGATAGATATGAAGATAGATAGATAGATAAGATCTAAATGGATAATGAGATATTATAGTTAGGTATGACAGATTACGATAGATAGATAGAGTATGATAGATAGGAGATAGATATCATATGATATCGAGATTTAAAGATAGATATGAACAGATAGATAATGGATATGAGATAGATAAATAGTAATGACGTAGATAGATAGACAGATAATAATAGATTAGATACGGAATGTACAGATAGATAGATAGTAGCATAGCATAGATGAATATGAGTAAGATAGAATAGATATAGATAGATAGCATAATAATAGATAGATAGATAGATAGGAGATAGATAGATAAGAAAAATAGATAGATATGGATATATAGATATGAAAAAAGATAGATAATATGGGATAGATATGCGAATAATAGATTGATAGATAGTAGTTTAGATACTGAATAGATATGGGGCATAAAGATATATACGTAATAGCAATAGATAGATATAGAACAATAGAATAATAGTAGGATAAGATATATAGGATAGATATTGACGAATAGAATAGATAGATAGATAGAAATATAGATAGATGGATAGGGGATAGTTGGATAGTGAAAAATAATTAGGAGATAGATATTAGATTCTATAGATAGCGATGGATATAGATAGATAATAGATATGAGATAGAAAGATAGACATAGATAGATATAGATAGATAGATAGTATAGATAGATTAGATAAATAGGAGATCACATAGATAGATGTTATGAGATTAATAAGAGGATATAGATAGATAATATGAGTAAGATAAATAGATAGATAAGATGATGAGATAGACCTAGGATATTGAAGATAATTGGAGATAATATAATAATAGATAAAGATAAGAGAAGCATATCTAGATTAGATTAGATAGATAGCGGAGATCTAAAGATAGGATATACATAGATAGAATGGATATGAGAGATAGATAATGGATTAATAGATTGACAGATATAGATAGAATACGATGTGATATAGATAATAGAAATAGAGATAAATATAGAATAGATATGAGATGAGATAGAAGATTAGATAGATAGATAGAAGTCGGATATGAGATAGATAGATAGATATATAGAATAGATAATAGGAGACAGAGATAGATAGATAGGATAGAATAGATAGACTATCGAATATGATAGATAGATATGAAGATAGCATAGATAGATAGATAGATAGATAGAACTAGATAGTATATAGTAGAGACCGATAGAATATCAGATTAGAACTAATAAAATATAGATTAGATAGATAGATCTAATAGAGAATTAGATAGATAGTTAGATATAGTAGTAGATAGAAAGATAAGATAGATAATAGATAGAGTAGAATAGGGATAGAAATGACAAGAGATAGATATACGAGAGAGAGAGAATAGATAGATATAGATAATAGACTAGATAGATAGATATGAGAGAGAGATAGATTGATAAGATAGATAGTTAGAATAGGAGCGATAGATAATAGATATGGATAGATATATGGAGAGATTAGATATAAGAGATAGAAATGAAGAATATGATACTATATAGATATGAGATGAATAGATAGATAAATAGAGAGATAGATAGGATAAGACATAGATAGATAGATATAGATATATAGGTAGATATAGATAGATAATAGATAGATAGAATATGAAGAATAGATTAGTTAGATCTGAGACATAGATAAGATAGATAGATAATTAAGATATTAGATTGATAGATATGAGATAGAAGAATAGACTACTGAATATGATAAGATAGATATATTCTATGGTATAGATATATATGCGGGCATAGATTATATGAGATAGATAGATAATATGAGATATGATATGAGATAGATAGATAGATAGAAAGAACGAAAGATAGATATATAGATAGATATGATTAGATATGGATAGATAAGAGATAGATAGATATGAATAGATAGAATTGATATGAGATAGATAGAAAAGATAGTGATAGATAATAGATATGAATAGATAGATATGATAGATGGCGATATGGAACGATGATATGGAGATAGATATGATAGGCAGATAGATAGAATAGATAGATAATAGATAGAATATGAATAGATGGATATGAGAGAGTGCATAGACAGAGATAGATATGAGATGATAATAGAAAGCATAATGAGATAGCATAGATAGAATAACGATAGATAATGAGATAGATGAGTAGATAATAGGAGATGAATAAGATAGACATAATTGATTAATAGACACGCATAGATAGATAGACTAGATAGATACGATAAGATAGATAGATATGAGATCAGTAAGATAGAGATATCAGTATCAGATAGATGCATATTAGGAATAGATAATATGATATTAAATAGACATAGATAGATATTAGTATAGATAGATAGGAATACGATATGAAGAGATAGATAGATAGATCGAAGATAGAGAGATAGATAGATTATGAGGAATACTTAGATACATTTAATAGATATGATAGATATGAATAGATAGATAGGAGATAGATAGATAAATAGATAGAGAAGATACGATAGAAAGATACAGATAGATAATAGGTAGACTCCCGTCAGAATTCACACTCCTCCTCCGTAGCGCTTACATCTTACCTCTCCCTCTGCGCTCTCCCCCACCAATCCCTTCACAGCTTCCCCATTAACCCCAGTCGAATCCAGTCTCAACGTTAGCATCAACCTTGACCTACAACGGCTCTCCATGACCTCATCCCCTCCATACATCTCGCTCTAATGCTCCAGATATCTCCCGTCACGCAACCTCCCTGCATCCTCACAGGACCTTCTCGCTCTGCTCTCACACTTATCAGTCGTCCGACACGACAAGCTCCTCTTCCAAGACATCTCCCGTAGCTTAACTCCACACATCTGAACTCACTGCCCCAGCCACATCATACTCTCTCCCGCCACTCTCAACCCACCTCAAAAAGCAGCCTGAAAACCCATCTCTTTCAGGATTGCCCTAGCAACCAAACAACTAGACCCGTCTGTCAATACACTATCCACAACCATCGTCTCCCCCTCACTCTTGTCTACTTCCACCTTCCTTTTCATATGAGATGAAGCCCTCAACGCTGAGCAAGGACCGTCTCTCCTTCTGTACCAGTTGTTAGTTATACATATGCACCTTGTAACTTGTATGACCATAATGTTATGTAAACTGAAAACAACCTGATTTACAGCAGGCTCACTGGAAACCAATGGCGCCTCAAAATAAATAATAATAAGATAATCATAATATGAGATAAAAAAGGATGGATAGAGAGAGATAGATAGAGATTGAAAATAAAATAGATAGAGAGATAGATATGAGAATAGATAGATAGATAATATAAATGCGAGATAGATAGATAGCTAGATATATTAGATAGGATCAGACATAGATATAAGATAGAATAGATATGAGAGAGATAATAGATAGATTATGTAGATAGATAGGGAATAGATAGATATGAAATAGATAGATAATATGAATAAAAGATAGATATATTATCGAATAGACAGATAATATCGAAAAGATAGATAATAGATAGAAAATATGAGAGATAGATAGAAACTGTAGATAGGAGATAATAGATAGATATGGATAGATATAGAGAGATAAATATGAGAGAGATAAGATAGAATGAGATAAGATAGATAGATACTCGAGATAGATTGATAGCAGAGATATGTCAGGAGACAGTAGATTACGATAGGATAGATAATAGATATGTGATGTGATATGATAGAGATAGATATGAGAAGATAGATATGGGAGAGAGCTAGATATGACATAGATATGAGATAGATATGAGATAGAATAGAGATAGAAGATGATAATATGAGTATAGAAAGAGAAGATATGAGGATATATAGATAGATAGATATGGATAGATATTAGATAATAGATAGATATGGAGAGATAGAGATATGGGATAATATATAGCATATGACAGTTATAGATAATGATATGATATAGATAGATAGATAGATAGAGAGACATATGAGATAGACTACAGATAGATAGATATGAGATAGATGGATATGAGATAGAACTGGAGTTGAATAGATGGATATGAATAGATGCTAGATAGATAATAGTTAGATAAGATATGAATAGAGGATTTGAATAGAATGGGATATGATAGATAGGTATAGCATAGATAGATACATAGATAGATAGAGATAGATAGATAGATTAGTGTTTAAATGAGTTAGAATAAGATAGATTAGGCTCAATAATAGATAATTAGTAGACATGAGATACGATTGACTAGGAATATTAGAGATAGATAGTTAGATTGTTTTTAATAAGAGATATGGATATATAAGATAGATTGAAAAAAAACTGCGAATAGATAAAATAGCTATGGGATAGTTGAGATAGTTAGACTATGGATAGATAGATATTGAGATAAGGATAATAGAAATAGATAGTAGATAGAGTTTAGATTTGGATCGACATAGTAGATAGATAGATAGTGAGATAGATGTATAAGCAGACATTCCACATGCCTTCTCTCCATACGAGCCTGATCATCAGCCCCCCCCTCCTATACAGCTGTGGGGGGATGTCTGTCATTCAGGGCTCTGAGAAAGCTGGGTGGCAGCATCTGTTGCAGCTGGAATGACAACCAACTTCATTCCCACTCAGCTTCTCCGGACCCAGCTGGACAGACTTGTTAGTGACTGGACAGAAGGAAAGGACTGAAGGACTGCGCCACTTACCGGAGACGCTTGGGCTTTAAGCGCTGAGGCCCTTTAAGGAATATTTTAAGGGACGTGTGAGAAAACCAGCACACTGGATGAAATCAATAGGTAGTAATGAGGTTAGAAAGGTACCGGGAGAGAGAGGCAGAGGCGGCCACAGATGGGTGGACAATGTGAGGGCAGCCTAACAGATGGAGGTGGGAGCTGCCCGATTTGGAGAAAGAAGGAGGCCACGGGAAGAGGTCTACATGTGAGGATAAGATTTTTATGGGATTATGCAGACCGTCGATAGTGCCTATAATGTATGATAAGCTGCTGATCACGAATGCTAGCAGCCGCAGACAGAAGGCAAGTCAGGGCCATAGAGCAATCTCAATCACAAGCAGGAGCTGAGGAAAACAAATTGAACGCAAGCGGTAGACCTCTTAAAATCTGCCATCAGAGGCAGTGACAGATTGTCTGGTTATCAAGCATGGGGACCTTCTGTCACCTAATGCACACAAAACCTGGAATCTGCAAACAAAGGGGGAGACAAAAAGGACTGGGTAACAAGCCCTGACACTTCTGTCTACACAGAAACAAGGGAGGACAGGAGGAGACCTTCCGAATAAGAGTCACTAACCACAGAGCCAGCACATCACAGGAAAGTGGTCCGCACTAACAATACCCCCATAGCATAAATAGATACCGTACATATGAGATATAGATTGCAGATAGATAGATATGAGATGAATGAATAAATGATAGATAGATATGAGATAATTAGATATGAGATATATCAGATAGATAGGATAAGATATGATAGATATTAGATAGATAGATAGAAGATAGATCATGAGAAAGATCAGATAGAATGTATAGATAGAAGAATAGAAAGATATGAGATAGACTAGCATATGAGATAGATAATAGTGGAGATAGATTAAAGATAGATAAAAAGATAATAACGATAGACATAGATTAGATAGATATGATATGAGATAGATAGATAGATAGATAGAAGATAGATAGGGAGAGATAGATAGTGGATAGATTAGATAGATATGATAGATAGAGTAGATAGAGATAATTAGATATGATATAGGATAGATATGAGATAGATAAATAGATAGATAATAAGACATATATGAGATAGATTAAGTAGATAGAAAAGGAGATAGCATAGATAGGATATATAGATAGATAGCGATAGTAGAGATCTAGATAGATAAAGAGATAGATAAATAGATAAGAAATACAGATACACCCTTATAATCATATCTCCTTGGTGTATTCTTTCAATGGTCTTGGTTCAGCAGCTTCTCCCGTTACGGTGTGTTGTGAATATTAGCTTCCAGCAGATATTAGAATTTCAGATGCCTCCGATCCTGTAATTTCGAACAGATGGGATCACTGTATGACCTGCACATTACTGGATATAGGTGACCATTCATACATCCCATCAGTAAAGCATTGACCATAACATATTCCTCTTCTCGGGTCCCCTCTATACTCTGGTGCCCCTGTCAGCTACTATATGTCCTATATGTAACCACCAATACACAATCTAGTAGAGTCACCTGTGACCAACTGGCCATTCACAGGTTCATGATTGTGGTCACCTTCCACTGCTGTTACAAAACCAGGGGATAGATGGATCTACACATGGGGTCCCTCAGAGCCTGTGGCCTCAGTACTACAAGGGTGGTGTCAGGATCCCTTGACCATCTCTGTACATTTAGATTATTAAGCTTTTTAACTAACTTTCTTTTGGTTCTTTTTTTCTTGTAGAAGCGATGATGGGGATTGAACCCGAGTCTGATGGAGTCCAACAGAAGATGTGGTTCTATAGGTGTCCTATGCTCGGTTCTCCGGTCCACCAGCCTCTACAAGCTTCTAGTCAGTACATAGTCACATCTGGCTCTGCTCTATGTGGTGTTACAGGTTAGTCAAATATTTAAGCTGCTTTGCATTATATCAGGGGTGAAACACTTTGTCCCGGACCCCGTATCCTATGACAAACAGCACGGTGGGCGTGTGCGACGTGGGCTGACCAAGAAGTCCACTGTGTACCATCTGTAGAGACTGGACTGATGGGTACGGCTCGCCTTCTGCCAATATTCGTGTACAGTCATGGCCAAAAGTTTTGAGAATGATACAAATGTTAATTTTTACAAAGTCTACTGCATCAGGTTTTATAATGGCAATTTGCATATACTCCAGAATGTTATAAAGAGTGATCAGTTTACAGCAATTAATTCAAAGTCAATAGTTGCCTAGAAAATGAATTTTTCCCCCCCAAAACACATTTCAACTTCATTGCAGGCCTGCCTTAAAAGGACCGCAAAACATCGTTTCAGTGAATTGCTCCTTTAAACGTGTGGGCGGCGCCGAAAAGGCAGTACAGGGGGTATCCCGTATGGGCCTGTATGAAGGTGCTGATGCAAGCGGGGTTATGGGAAGGGCCCAGATGCTTCAGCTGTATGGGCCTGAAATTTCTGATGGGGGCCCTGGGTGGGTGTTATGAGGACAGGGAGATCAATCGTCATGATTAAGTAAGAATCACACACGGACATTTTAAAAGAAGGCTGGTGCTTGGCATCATTGTTTCTCTTCTGATTAACCATGGTTATCTCTAAGAAACACGTGCATCACCCATTGCACTGCACAAAACTGGCCTTACAGGGAAGAGTATCGCAGCTAGAAAGATTGCACCTAAAGTCAACAATCTATCGCATCATCAAGGAATTCAAGGAGAGAGGTTCCATTTTGCCCAAAAAGGCTCCAGGGCACCCAAAAAAGACCAGCAAGCGCCAGGACCGTCTCTTAAAAGTGTTTCAGCTTCGGATCGGCTACCAGCAGTGCAGAGCTTGCTCAGAATGCAGCGGGGCAGGTGTGAGTGCATCTGCATGCACTGGGGAGGCAGAGACTCATGGAGCAAGGCCTGGTGTCAAGGAGGGCAGCAAGAACCCACTTCTCTCCAGAAAAGACATCAGGGACAGACTGATATTCTGCCAAAGGTACAGGGAGTGACTGCTGAGGACTGGGGTAAAGTCATTTTTCTCTGATGAATCCCCTTTCCGAATGTTTGGAACATCTGGAAAACAGCTTGTTCGGAGAAGACAAGGTGAGCGATACCACCAGTCTTGTCTCATGTCAACTGTAAAGCATCAGAAACCATTCATGTGTGGGTGCTTCTCAGCCAAGGGAAATCGGGCCCTTCTAACAGTCCTTGCCTAAAAACACATCCATGAATAAAGAATGGTACCAGAATGTCCCTCCAAGAGCAATTTCCCCAACCGTCCAAGAGCGTTTGGTGAATCACATTGCCTTTTCCAGCATGATGGAGCACCTTGCCATAAAGCAAAGGTGATAACTAAAGGGCTCAGGGAACAAAACATGGAGATTTTAGGTCAATGGCCTGGAAACGCCCCAGATCTTAATCCCATTGAGAACTTGTGGTCACTCATCAAGAGACGGGTGGATAACAAAAACCAACAAATTTGGGTGACAAAATGCGAGCATTGTTTTGTGCAAGAAATGGACGGCTATTCAGTTCCGGATTTGCCTTTTTCCAGAAGTGATTGAGGAGCATGCCAGGGAGAATTGCAAGAGGTCCTGAAGGAGAAGGGTCAACACTGCAAATATTGACTTTGCTGCATTACTCCATTCCCCCTAACTGTCAATAAAAGGGCTTTTGTTAATCATAATATGATTGGCACTTGTATTTCTGTATGTGATAAAAACATCTGACAAACACACAAAAACCAGAGGGAAAACAGATCAGGTGAAAATAATAAGATTTGTGTCATTCTCAAAACTTTTGGCCATAACTGTACTATGTTTTACTTCATTCATCGCCCATTGATATTTATTGGTGTTATCATTTACCAGTATTGGTTATTTGGGCAGTTTTATTTATTTCTTATTGATTTATACTATAAATGCCTCCCTGTGTTAGCAGTGTCGAAGAAACAGCCGCTGCTTGTCCTTAAAGGCGAGTTTGCAAGCTTGGAAAGTGGCCCCCGAAAGTGTTGTCTCAAAATCTAGTGGTGGTCGCACTTGTCTACAAATCTCCATTCTGTTCATATTACGGCCGAAGACAGAGCTCTCCTGTACTGAGAACTCCCATAGAACAGAATGGAGAACACAGCGCTCCCCTGTACTGGGAACTCCCATAGAACAGAATGGAGAAAACAGCGCTCCCCTGTACTGGGAACTCCCATAGAACAGAATGGAGAACACAGCGCTCCCCTGCACTGGGAACTCCCATAGAACAGAATGGAGAACACAGCGCTCCCCTGTACTGGGAACTCCCATAGAACAGAATGGAAAGTCGTGCTCAAGAGTGACTGAATCTCCATTGTAAACCAACACTTTTGGGGGCTTGCTCCTAGACAGGTGCAGCTCCCAGAGGGGCAACTCATACTTTGATGACATATCTTATCTATATGCCAGCAAAGTCTATGATGGAAGTTTCCCTTTTAACTATCTAGCGATGTTCCTGAAGTGGGAGCCCGGAGTTCAGTTCCCGGCTGACTCTACACCTGTGATTGGTGCTCGCTCTTGCGCTGCTGAGGTTTTCTTTGTGTTTCGTATTGATCGCTGTGTATCCTGTGATGATCTTCAGGTTTGATCTCCGCCCACAATTTATCAATTTACAAAGTGCAGGTTATATTATATTATCTGTACTGCTATCAGTAGGCATTGTCTGCTCTCACTGCACCGCAGGCGCTCTGCACTGTATTATAGTCATCCGCTTTATATGTATATTCTATACATCACTGCTTGTATACTGGTGGAATCACACCGACTGGAGCAATCACCGGGTACCTATATATACTGGGAAGTCCCAGCACGCCCTGCTTTACTATGTCACTGTGAATGCATGTGGAGAGCTGTGTGCTGTTCTATCAGGATAGATAGATAGATAGATAGATAGATAGAGAGATAGATATGAGATTTGATATAGATAGATATGGATAGATAGATAGATATATGATAAGATAGATAGATATTTGAATAGATAGATAAGATAGATATGGATAGATATGAATAGATAGATAGATATGAAATAATTAATAGAATATGAGATAGATAATATGAATAGATAGGGTATAGATAGATAGATCGATAGATAAGAGATATTAGATAGATAGATAGATAGCAGTTAGATAGGAGATAGATAGATAGGAGATAGATAGATAGATAGATAGATAGATATGAGATAGATATGACATAGATATGAGATAGATATGAGATAGATAAGAGATAAATAGATGAGATAGATAGATAGATAGATAGATAGATAGGAGTTAGATAGGAAAAGATATTAGGAGATAGATTATAAAATAGATAGATAGGATAGATAGATATAGATAGATAGATATGATATGAAGAGATAATAGATAGATAGATAGATATTAGAGAGATAGATAGATAGATATGAGATAGATAGATAGATTAGATGATATATAGATAGATAGATGATAGATAGGAATAGATAATAGTAGATAGGATTGATAGATAGATAGATAGGAGATAGATAGATAGATAGAAGAATAGAAGATAGATAGATAGATATGAGAGAGATTAATAGATAGATAGATAGATAATATGAGAGATGATAGATAGTTAGATAATAGAGATAGATATGATATATGAGATAGATATGAATAGATATGAGATAGATATGAGATAGATATGAAATAGATATTTAGATAGATAGATAGATATGAGATAGATTTGAGATGGTCAGATAGATATGAGATAATAGATAGATAGATTTTGAGATAGATAGATATAGATAGTAGTAGGAGTAGATAAGATATGAGATAGATAGGAGGGAGATAGATAGATAGATATATGAGATAGATAGATAGGAAAATAGATAGATATGGGGTTAATATGGAGAGAGTAGATAGTAGATAGATATGAGTGATAGATATGAATAGATAGATAAATAGATATTGAGATAGATATGAATAGATGATGAGTAGATGAGATAGAAGTGATATGAATAGGAGTTAAAATAGGAGTATGAGAAGATATGAGATAGATAGATATGAATAGAGAGTAGAATAAAGAATAGATAGTTTGTATAGATGGGATATGAATAGAAAGATAAAAGATAGGGGATAGATTGAGATGATAATAATAGATAGAAGAAAAATAGGGGTTAATAGGAGTAGATGATAGATAGATAGAAAAGATATAAAATAAATAATAGATAGAAGATTGATATGATAGATATGAGGATAGATGATAGATAATAGAGGTAGATATTTGAGATAATAGATAATAGATATGAGACGATAGATATATAGAGATAATAGATAGTATGAGACAGAAGATGATATGCGACATGATAGATGATAATAGATAGATATGAAGATAGAATAGAAATATGGATGATGATAGATAGATATGAGTAGATAGATGAATGGATAAAGAAGATATGAGATAGTAGATAATAGATTAGAGAGATATATATAGATAGATAATATGAGATAGAGGATAGATAGGAAGATATGAGATTTGATGATAGATAGAGATAGTTTTTGATGAAGATAGATAGAGATAGATATGAGTAGTAGATGGTAGAGAATAGATAGATAGAAGATATGAGAGATAGATGATAGATGATAGAAAGAAGGATTTAGATAGGAGTGATAGTAGATAGATATAATAGATTGAGAAGATAGATAATATGAATAGAAGATATAGATAGATAGATAGATATGAGATAGATAGAGAGAAGATATATTGAGTAGATAGATAATAGATAGGGAAAAGATAGATAATAGGATAGATAAAAAAAAATAATATAGATAGTAAAATAGATAGAAGATATGAATAGATAGTAGGAGAAGATAGATAGATAGATAGATAGATATGAGATAGATAAAATAATTGAGTTTTAAAGAGATAATAGATGTATGAATAGATAGATGATGTAGTTGGATGGATGGGTAGATGCATTGGTGGATGGATAGATGGGTGGATGGATAGATAGATGGATGGATGTACTGGCAGATAACATAACTCCTGAGATAACAATTCCTATAAATCTCCAGATATTTGGTGCGGGTCCTGACATCTGTTTATGGTTCACTTTCTCTTAACCCCTTGGCTGCCCGGTTGGCTCCCCCACAGGCGGGGGGGTTTAGTAATAGGACTGCTGAGATGACAGAATGCTCGTTTAAGGACTATGGGCAGTGCCAGATACATGGAGACTGATGCCAGGGCCTCAGGGTGACCTGGATGCTCCTCATATTCCTTGTCTGTCCAGCTGCAGTCTGCTGCCTGCGCCCCTCTGAAGTTCCTATAGAGGGGTAGGCCACATTATACCCTAAAATCATTGATCCTCTTCCCTAAAACACCAAAACTCCATAATATGTGTAATTTGAATGGAAAAGAGTGGTCCGGGTGTGTCAGGCTGTTGGCCATTGTAATGCCATTTTCTTTATAATACCTGCTCCTGGGGAAGTGGCTGTCACCCAGCTTTCCCAGAGTCCTGAAGAGCTAATAGAATAGATTAGATTGTGTATAGGTAAAGCTTCCCTTACACACCCATAGGTATTGGCACCCAGCTTTCCCAGAGTCCTGAACAGCTAATAGGATAGATTAGATTGTGTATAGGTAAAGCTTCCCTTACACACCCATCGGTATTGGCACCCAGCTTTCCAAGGTTACACTAAGCTACCTGTATCCCACCAGACTGTAGCCCTCAATCCAGAACAGGTGCATGTCACCTAAATTCTGCTGGATCTCATAGGCCCTGTAGGGGCCCTATATGATATCTTTGGACCCACCGGGAAGTCCTCCAGTTTTCCAGTTGGCCATTTCCTAAGTTTCCCCATCTCCCTGGGGGTGTCCTGCACTACAAAATCCCCCAAATTAAACAGGGATACCCCCCCCTTTCGGGAAAAGGGGGGGGAACGGCTGAAAACCCAGAGAGCGCTGGCTTGTATCATTTTGTCACAAGGGAACCATGTGTTTGATGTTTTTTCCCGGGTCCCGGGAAATTAATTTCTTTCGTTTCCCGCTTAAACCACGCGGGGCCGCCCCCCGGGCTCTAAAATATTTAACCCTTTAAGGACACCGGGGCCCCTTTTTTACAGCAGATTAAATTTCCCCCAAAAATTTTTTGGCAACGGGTCCCGGACATAATGAAAGCACAGGTACAGGGAGCTGTGAACACTAAACAAAGGGGAAAAGGAGTTACAAATTCCAAGCACATAAAATTTAAATTTTTGGCCAAAAAAGGGGATGGGAAAAAACCTTTTGGGAAGTTGGGTTTGAAAAAAATGAAAAATGTTTTATTTCCCCACCCCCAAAAAATTTTGTTTTATAGAGGAATGGGGACCCTTTAAGAGCACAGGTAGCCAAAGGGGCGGGGCTTGGAACCCTGGTTTTTTTATATTTATAAACAGAGGAGTGGTTGTAAACCCAAAAAAGGGATTTTTAAGCAGGTTTTGGGCCAAAAGGAAATGAGCAATTCTTGCGGGGCCTTTAAAAAATCAAAGTAATAGAGAAAAAGGGGGATTTAAATCCTTTAATTATGGGGGGGTTTTCTTTTACAACTTCCCCTTTTTTTCCCTTTTTATAAACGGGAAAAATTTGCCAACATGGAATAGGGAAGCGCCTTTAATAAGAAAGGAACTTTTAAGTCTTAAAATAAAAGTAAAAGGGGAAAAGGGGAAATTCCCCCTTTAAAAAAAGGGGGCATATACTTTAAAATGGGGGGTTTGCCTTTAAAATTTCTTTTTTTCCTTTTATAAAAAAAATAATTGAAAGATATAAAAAATTAAAAGGGTTTTTTCGTATAAAATGTTATTTTCCAGGGGGTTTTTTTTAAAAAAAAAGGTAAAGTAAATGGGATTTAACCCTTTAATTGATAAAACAGTAAAAAAGGGGTGGGGCTGTGACTACTTCTGTTTTTCTTTTATAAAAAGGAGAGTTGCTGTCAATATAAATATTTAAAGTGTTATTCGTGTGAACTGTGTATGTTTCAGGTGGCCTTAAAATCAAAGTAATAGAGAAATGTGGACTTATCCTTTAAGTGCATATACAGTAATAACGGATGGGGCTGTGACTACTTCTGATTTCCTTTTTAAAAAACAGGGAGTGATTGTTATATAGTTACTTATATATCCCCCGGCCATTTTATTAGGTACCCCTGCTAGTAACGGGTTGGCCCCCCTTTTTGCTTCAAACTCCCCTCAATTCTTCGTGGCATAGATTCACAAGGTGTTGACGATGCTCAATTTGGACCAAGGGGCCCAAAGAGTCCCAAAAAAATTCCCACCCTGACACCCACCACCACCACCGAACCGTTGTACAAGGCAGGAGGGACCCATGCTTTCATGTTGTTGATGCCAAATTTCTGACCCTACCATCCGAATGTCGCGAAAAAATTCGGATAATCAGCCAGGCAAGTTTTTCAATTTCTACTGTCCAATTCGAGGGTTTTGGGCAAATTGGGCCCAGTTTCTGTTCTTAGCAAAAGGAGTGGCACCCGGTGGTTTTCTGCTGCTGGAGCCCACGCTCAAAGTGGCCGTACGGGTTCGGGGAATCTCTTTCTCCCTTGGTTTTAAAAGGGTGCCTTTTGAGTCACGTTGCCTTTTTCATTTAAAACCAGTCTCCCCATTCTTTTGCCCTTTTGGCATCAAAAAAGGCCTTTCCCCCCCCCCAAAAGGACTGCCCCCTCCTGGATGTTTTTTCTTTTTCGGACCATTCTTTTAACCCCCTAGAGATTTTGTGGGGAAAACCCCCAGGAGATAAACAGTTTCTAAAATACTCAGCCCGCCTTCGGGCACCAAAAACCATCCCCACTTTTCAAAGGCCCCAAAAACCTTTTTTCTTCCCCATACTGATGCTCGGTTTGAACTGCAGGAGATTGCCCTTGACCATGTCTCATGCCTAAATGCACTGAGTTGGCCATGTGATTGGCTGATTAGAAATTTTAAATGTTAAGAGCGTTGGCAGGTGTACCCAATAAAGTTGGGGGGGTGAGGTATATCACTATTTCAGTATTTCAGGGTAATTCGAGGTTTAAGGGGCTTTAATATAACAGCAATAAAAAAGTGGACTTTTCCTTTAAGCGGCGTTGCTGTGACAACCTTTCTTCAATTATTTTGAACTGACGAGTGGTTGTCACCGTGAATATAGGACGCAATATCATAAGTATGAATGGGATGTATTTCAGAGGGCTTTAAAATCTAAGCAATGGAGAAATGTGGACTCACCCTTTAAGGGACGTGGCTGTGACAACTGTTCTTTAATTTTTCTGAACTGAAGAGTGGTTGTCACTACAAATTGATGAAAAATTTTATTTAAATAATTGGGGCGTTACTTAAAGGGGTTGTCTCACTAATGATTCATCTTACCTAGTCCTGTTTTTTGGTTCACTTTGAATTCGGGCATGTTTCTGGCTTTTATTAGGCTGCAGTAGAAGCCCGGTCTGTAGCTATAGCAACCATGCTGGGACCTACAGAGAGTTTAAACAGGTCTGTGCTTAGCGACTGAGGACGATGCAGCCCATAAAGAGGGGATATCTGGACTAGGTAGGACATGTTAACGGGAAAATATTTAAAAATAATTGTTTTTGCAAGATCTTTGTCAGGGCTGTAGCTATAGCAACCAGCGTGCAAACCTACATGAAAGATTGAAAAAGTCGTAGCTATAGCAACCAGTGCTGGCGCCTATCAGGGAGTCAAAACCTCTGTAGCCCATAGGACCATGCGGCAGCCTATCAGGGGGATCAACCCTCTGTCTATAGCAACCAGTGCTGGCAGCCTATCAGGAGAGATTGAACAGGTATGTAGCTATAGCAACCAGCGCTGGCAGCCTATCAGGAGAGATCAAACAGGTCTGTAGCTATAGCAACCAGTGCTGGCAACCTATCAGGAGAGATTGAACAGGTCTGTAGCTATAGCAACCAGTGCTGGCAGCCTATCAGGAGAGATTCAAACAGGGTCGTAGCTATAGCAAACCAGTGCTGGCCAGCCTATCAGGAGAGATCAAAACAGGTCTGTAGCTATAGTGACCTGGGGACTAAATGCAGCCCCATACAAGAGGGGATATCTAGGAATAGGTAGGACACTGTTAATGGACACATATTGCAAAGTGACTTGTTTTTGCAAGATCTTTAACATAAAAAGCAGCTGTCCCTGTAGTGAGACGACCCCTTTAAGGTTTTCCTTAGAGAACCGTGAGGAGTGGAGATGCCCTTTAATTCATCTTGATGATAGGCTAGGGGGCAGGACCTTAAAACTAAAAACACTATTTTGCAGTGATAGTAAGAGGGGATAAGCTTAGAGAACCCGTGGAGGGACCAGAGAGACATGTGCCCTGTGTGCTTTGTGCGGTAGGGGGCGCCCACGAGTCACCCTGTGTATTTATAGATGGGGCAGATGAAGGAAGCAGGGCTATGACAACTATTGGGAGCGGGAGAGAGGTTGTTACCGGTCATAGATATAACAGTGTAGTAGACGGGAGCAGCTTCTGTTCTGAAAAGTTTAGGTAAATGAGAATAAGTCTAATCCTGTGCTAATAAAGACACAATCTTCTCACCTGGCTCCAGTACCCAGACCCACACCGAGGTACAAAGAGGCGCATCGTGTACCAGCATGGACAAGGCGCCGGAGCGCAGCGCCCGCTGCAGGCGAGGGGACCAGTCTTGGCAGCAGACGCGGTGACATATTGCACAGCCACACTCAGGGGAAATCCTTTGGTCTGTTCTGTTAGGAAGAACAGACGGCTTTAACCTTTATTATGCTGGAACAGTGGGAGGCACATTTTACCTCTGCTTGCTGCAGCCAATGAGGTGGAGTAAACAGGAGCTTAACCCCTGCTTAACCTGAGCCCTGCAACTTCTTGGCATGTCATGGAGCAGGTTTCTGACTACTTGTTCACAGGACGCGGCGGATAAGGGACATCCCATTATAGAGGCACGAGGTGGTCGTTCAGATTGAGGCTGATAAGTGATGTAATAATCAGCAACAGTTTTTATCCCACACATTTATATAGGACACTCCCACAATCGGACAACAAGTGCATATGGTCACCTTCATCACACCCAAAAAATTATATAGAACCTAGATCAAAACCTATGGATAAACAGACACGAGAACAGACTCCGTATATTAATATAAAGCACAGACCCCAGACCAGACCCCCTAAATAAATACAGACCCCAGACCAGGCCCCCTAAATAAATACAGACCCTAGACCAGGCCCCTAAATAAATACAGACCCCAGACCAGACTCCTAAATAAATACAGACCCCAGACCAGACTCCTCAATAAATACAGACCCCAGACCAGACTCCTCAATAAATACAGACCCCAGACCAGACTCCTAAATAAATACAGACCCCCAGACCCAACCCCTAAATAAATACAGACCCCAGACCAGACTCCTAAATAAATACAGACCCCCAGACCCAACCCCTAAATAAATACAGACCTCAGACCAGACTCCTCAATAAATACAGACCCCAGACCAGACCCCTAAATAAATACAGACCCCAGACCAGACCCCTAAATAAGTACAGACACCAGACCAGACCCCTAAATAAGTACAGACCACTAAACAAGCTCAGACTCCATAAATATATTCAGACACCAGACCAACCCCATAAACAAACACAGACTCCAGAACAGACTCTGTAACTAGAAACCATACTTCTTAAAAAAACACAGACCCTCCCCAGAACCCATAAAGATACCCCAGACCATTACATGGTAGGTAAGTGTGTATATATATATATGTCATGCTTAGTAGTATGTAAGCACTATAGGGTGGTATTATTTAAGCACTACATGGTAGTGTCATATGAAACCTCTATGAAAGGTATGGTAATATTATGTCGACACTGTATTGGTTTAATACAGACTTAACATGTCAGTTTGGATATGGATATAAGCCATGTTTAGTAGTATTATGTGCGCACTATATGGCAGCAATAATTAGCACTGTATGTTAACCTGTACTAATTGAAAGCGTGGTATGATAATATTATTTAGTAGTCTATGCAGACATGATATGTAAGTTTATATATGTATATAGGCCATGGTTTTAGTTTTATGTACGCACTATATGGCAGTATTAATTAGAAAGCAAGGTATTGTAATATTATTTAGTAGTCCTATGCAGACATGGCATGTAAGTTTATATACGTATGTAGGCCATGCTTGCTATTATTATGTGAGCACTATATGGCAGTATTACATAGATAGACAATACCGTTGCTTGCCACTGTAGGAGTCATTACACTTATATTTGGGCAAAAATGTTGCCCAGGCCCGCCACAGACACCAAGTTCCAGCCGTGCCCCTGCGAGGGCGCTCTCTCGCCCTATGAACGCCATTTCCTCTGCAGAACTTTCCACTGTTAATTTGGTAAAACTTTTTAAAAGAAGCAGCAAAGTTTTCGTCATTTTCTCCTGTTTAATGAGAATTATCTGAACTTCTCCGGTCATTAGCCGACAACAGGGGGGGGCGCATCTAACTAATAACAAACCTCCGCCTCCATTACCGCCACTCACTACTTATTGAGACGTGTGCACTAATATGAGCTTAATGTGACAAAAGCTTTGGCTTCACTTTGGCTCGTTGCTCCTATAAAAGAGTTAGAGGACCCTATGGGCATCTTTAAAAGCTGCACCTGTGGCCCACTTAGCCTGCCCTCCCCTGTTTTATGCTGAAGACCTCTGCTTGGAGGGGATTGTCAAGGCAGCAGGGTTTTATGGTGAGCGGGGAAGGCATCCAGGTTCAGCGGTGTACTGACTGTCACATCTCCCCCCTCCTGCTCTGGAGATGGCTGCAGGCGCTGGCCTTGTGCCTCTTCCTCCCCCATAGTACAATGTTATGGTCAGGTTAAGCTGTCACTACTGTGCATTTAATGTGACAACTTGCCGTGAGTTACTTGCGTGCCGGGATGGCAAGAGTCCATGTTCTGCTTAACCCCTACAGTGCCGCTCCGTAGCAGAGCGCAAACTGTATCCAATGTGATACCAACCGTGAGGAGTAAAGGGCATTTACCGCCTGGAACATATGATAGAAAAAAACCTAAAGCTATATAAAATATCCCATTTATATCAGTTTTATGTTATCTGCTCCGGGTTAATCTATTCTGCAAGTTCTTCAGGGTTGGACCCGACTCCTTGGAGCCCAATAGAGGAGATGAGCAGAGGTGTAACTTGAAGGTACTGGGCCCTAATGCAAAATCTGTAGCAGGCGGTGGTATAGGAGCAGGGTGGGGGTCCAACGTGGCGGCATTGGTTTTAGGGAATCAAATCTCTTTTTAGGTATCATCCGGCTGCTGGTGCAATGAAGGTAAGGGGCAGGAGAAGCTACATTAGGATTCCTCTGCCTGAGGGCACACCATCTGTAATGGGTAGCGGTGTAGCTAGTTGGAGCAGAGTGGTTGTCCACCTCGGGAGGCACTTTTCACTTGTCCCCCTGGTGCAATGAAGGTACGGGTCAGGAGAGGTTATGGTAGGATTCCTCTGCCCACTGGCACACCATCTGTAACAGGCAGCAGTGTAGCTAGGGGTAGCAGGGTGGTGGTCCACCACGAGTGGCACTTTTCACATGACCCCTGGTGCAATGAAGGTAAGGGCCAGGAGAGGCTATGGTAGGTTTCCTCTACCTCTTGGTGCACCATCTGTAACGGGCAGCAGGGTGGAGGTCCAACTCGGGTGGCACTTTTCACATGAGTCAAGTTTCTTTTTAGGTATCGACCCCCTGGTGCAGTAGAGGTAAAGGCCAGGAGAGGCTATGGGAGGATTCATCTGCCCACTGGCGCATCATCTGTAACAGGCAGTGGTGTTGCTCTGGGGGCAAGGTAGTGGTCCACCTCGGGAGGCACTATTCACATAAGAGTCAAGTCACTTTTTTAGGTATCATTTGGCTGCTGGTGCAATGAAGGTAAGGGCCAGGAGAGGCTATGGGAGGTTTCCTCTGCCTAAGGGGAACACCATCTGTAACGGGCAGTGGTGCAGCTAGTTGGAGCAGAGTGGTGGTCCAGCTCAGGAGGCACTTTTCACATGACTCCTTGGTGCAATGAAGGTAAGGGCCAGGAGAGGCTATGGGAGGATTCCTCTGCCCACTGGTGCACCATCTGTAACAGGCAGTGGTGTTGCTCTGGGGGCAAGGTGGTGGTCCACCTCAGACACACTTTTCACATGGGAGTCGAGTCTCCTTTTAGGCATCCTTCTTCTGATGCAATGAAGGTAGGGGCCTGTAACAGTCCCCAGCTACGGTGGGATTCCTCTTTCCAAGGATACAAGCCCGTCTCGGGGAGGTAGAGCATCGGGGGCAGCAAAAGCTCTTGCAACACCACCAGCAGCAGGGCCATTAATAATAGTGTATTTTTATGTGATGGGAGGGTATTTGCCCCTTCAGGCTCTAGAGCCTGAATGTGGGTCTGAAGCCCCTGGAGATGCGTTTATGGACCACTCCATCCAGCTCTATAAATCAGACTAATCTTCCATTTAACTTCATTGTAAACTCTGCTGGACCTCATGGTCCCTATGGTGACGTGGTCCCATTGTTAGGTCAGCGTCTTCTTTTGGGCCAGTCAGATCCTACAGCTTTCCAAGAGCAACATATTCTTATATCACAGCGACCTTAAAATCCAACATGGACGCCACTTTGTCAATACAGAGTATTACAGATGGTGTTCATTAAAAGGGTGCTTCCACCATGGACTCTGATGGCATATTGATAGGATATGCCATCCAAGTGTAATAGGTGCAGGGTCCACACCTTTTTTGGGAACAGGCCTCCAAAGGTGTTGGCTCAAAATAGAGAGTTTGTGGCGCTTGTGCATAACTCTCTATTCTATTCTATGGGAGTTCCCAGTACAGGGGAGCGCTGTGTTCTCCATTCTGTTCTATGGGAGTTCCCAGTACAGGGGAGCACTGTGTTCTCCATTCTGTTCTATGGATGTTCCCAGTACAGAGGAGCACTGTGTTCTCCATTCTCCTCTATGGGTGTTCCCAGTACAGGGGAGCACTGTGTTCTCCATTCTGTTCTATGGGAGTTCCCAGTACAGGGGAGCGCTGTGTTCTCCATTCTGTTCTATGGGAGTTCCCAGTACAGGGAAGCTGTGTTCTCCATTCTGTTCTATGGGAGTGCTGTGTTCTCCATTCTCTTCTATGGGAGTTCCCAGTACAGGGGAGAGCTGTGTTCTCTCCATTCTCTTCTATGGGAGTTCCCAGTACAGGGGAGCGCTGTGTTGTCCATTCTGTTCTATGGGAGTTCCCAGTACAGGAGAGCGCTGTGTTCTCCATTCTCTTCTATGGGAGTTCCCAGTAAAGGGGAGCACTGTGTTCTACATTCTGTTCTATGGGAGTTCCCAGTACAGGGGAGTGCTGTGTTCTCCATTCTGTTCTATGGGAGTTCCCAGTACAGGGGAGCACTGTGTTCTCCATTCCCTTCTATGGGAGTTCCCAGTACAGAGGAGCACTGAGTTCTCCATTCTGTTCTATGGGAGTTCCCAGTACAGGGGAGCGCTGTGTTCTCCATTCTGTTCTATCGGTGTTCTCAGTACAGGGGAGCGCTGTGTTCTCCATTCTGTTCTATGGGAGTTCCCAGTACAGGGGAGCACTGTGTTCTCCATTCTATTCTATGGGAGTTCCCAGTACAGGGGAGCGCTGTGTTCTCCTTTATTTTAGATTGGAGTTCCTAGTTGTGGGGATCGCTGTGTTCACCATTGTGTTCTATGGGAGTTCCCAGTATAGGGGAGCGCTGTGTTCTCCATTCTGTTCTATGGGAGTTCCCAGTACAGGGGAGCCCTGTGTTCTCTTTTCCGTTCTATGGGAGTTCCCAGTACAGTTGAGCGCTGTGTTCTCCATTCTGTTCTATGGGAGTTCCCAGTACAGGGGATCGCTGTGTTCTCCATTCTGTTCTATGGGAGCTTCCCAGTACAGGGGAGCGCTGTGTTCTCCATTCTGTTCTATGAGAGTTCCCAGTACAGGAGAGCGCTGTGTTCTCCATTCTCTTCTAGGGGAGTTCCCAGTAAAGGGGAGCGCTGTGTTCTACATTCTGTTCTATGGGAGTTCCCAGTACAGGGGAGTGCTGTGTTCTCCATTCTGTTCTATGGGAGTTCCCAGTACAGGGGCACTGCGTTCTCATTCTGTTTTTGAAGTCCCGTCCAGGGCAGCGCTGTGTCATTTTGTTCTATTGGAGTTCCCAGTACAGGGGAGTGCTGTGTTCTCCATTCTGTTCTATGGGAGTTCCCAGTACAGGGGAGCACTGTGTTCTCCATTCCCTTCCATGGGAGTTCCCAGTACAGGGGAGCGCTGTGTTCTCCATTCTGTTCTATGGGAGTTCCAGTACAGGGGAGCGCTGTGTTCTCCATTCTGTTCTATGGGAGTTCCCTGTACAGGGGAGCGCTGTGTTCTCCATTCTTCTCTTTGGGAGTTCCCAATACAGGGGAGCACTGTGTTCTCCATTTTGTTCTATGGGAGTTCCCAGTACACAGGAGCGCTGTGTTCTCCATTCTTCTCTTTGGGAGTTCCCAATACAGGGGAGCACTGTGTTCTCTCCATTCTGTTCTATGGGAGTTCCCAGTACAGGGGAGCCAGTTGTTCTCCCATTCCTGTCTATGGGAGTTTCCCAGTACAGGGAGCACTGTGTTCTCTCCATTCTGTTCTATTGAAGTTCCCAGTACAGGGCAGCGCTGTGTTCTCCATTATGTTCTATGGGAGTTCCCAGTACAGGGGAGCGCTGTGTTCTCCATTCTGTTCTATGGGGGTTCCCAGTACAGGTGAGCGCTGTGTTCTCCATTCTGTTCTATGGGAGTTCCCAGTACAGGGGAGCGCTGTTTTCTGAGCCAAGATTTTCAGGGACCCATTCCCAAAATTGGTGCGGGGTCTAATTGTGAGACTTTCATGTATCACACTTTGAGGGCATATCCTATCTATATGTCATCAAACCCTTTTGTGGGAACACCCCTTTAACATAATCCTCAAGGACCTTTAAAGGGGTCCAGGATTAGAAACATTTACGAGCCTCATGTATGAAAACTGTTTAGGTCTAAGACTTTCTTTGTTGCCCAAAGCAACCACTCCGAGCTCATAGCAACCAATCCGAGCCCATAGCAACTAATACGAGCCCATAGCAGCCAATTACAGCTCATAGCAACCAATCAGAGCCAATGGCAACCAATTAGAGCCCATAGCAACTCAACTCATGAGTCATAGCAACCAGTCAAAGCCATAGGCAACCAGTCAAAGCTCATAGCAGTCAGATCCCTTAGCAACCAATCAGAGCCCATGGCAACCAATCAGGGCTCAGAGCCACCAATCAGCGCCCTTAGCAACCAATCAGAGCTCATAGCAACCAGAGCTCATAGAAACCAATCAGAGCTCATAGCAACCAATCAGAGCTATCATTTCAGTTCATATAGTGCTCTGAAAAAAATAAAAGGGGAGCTCTGACTGGTTGCTACGGGCAACACAGAGAGTCTTAGACATAGACAGTTTTCGTACATGTCTCCCTTAGTGTTTACTTCCAAAAACATGTCCACTGGTTGTTTTTAGTGTTGCAGCTGAACTGCAATACCAGAAACAACCCATGGACAGGAGTGGACATGTTTTTGGAGAATAGGATTTGTGTACTTCTACTACTAATTAAGAGGTACAGATGGTGTTCCCTTCAATAAACTTTATTGACATAGACCTGAAAAATCATTGCTTTCTATCTTACCATTGAAGATAAGAAGATAAGATCCCCCCTCGAATGTCTTAAGAAGTGAAGCATGTACAAAGCTCGAGCGGTTAATGGACCTGTTGCTACCTGTATCCCTGTAGGTGGAGATACAGTCGTGGTCATTGGGGGTATGGTCTATATAGGGTTACACGTCAATCCTCCTGTTTTTAGCATTTCGTGTCCCTGCGGATGGATGGGTCTTCTGGGATCTGCTCCATCTGTCAGATCCACCTGATTACTTAGCCGTAGTCAGGAGCAGGTAGGAGGAGATATTGATTAGGTTGAACAGTGAGAACAGTGATGAAGCTGGAGGACAAGGTGTCTTCGTTCATCTATCAGATGTTTTCTTTCTGTCTTTTTATGATCCTGAAATGTAATATATTATAGTTATCCAAATACAAGATGGGCTATACTGCGAGCAGCCCCGAACATCAGGCCGGGACCAGTGAGTTTATTACACCTGTACGATAATCCACAAGGGGAGGATAGTAGACCATGCTACTCCAGCACCAACTACTAGCCCAACGCTTGGCCTGTTGTTTGACTGGACCCCCTGAATCAATTACCACTCATCTGTTGCCCAAGTGGCACAAAAATTCAAGTTGGTATGGATCACCATTAAGCAGGCCCACTCTTAAAGGTTCACACCATGGAGCCAACCAACCAATCAGAGCTCAGCTTTCATGTCATAAATTGCTCTAGAAAAATAAAAGCTGAGCTCAGATTGGTTGCTATGGGCTCTGATTGGTTGCTATGGGCTCTGATTGGTTGCTATGGGTGCTGATTGGTTGCTATGGGCTATGTTTGGTTGCTATGGGCCGTGATTGGTTGCTATGGGCCGTGATTGGTTGCTATGGGCTCTGGTTGCTATGGCTCTAGCGCTGGGCCCTTGGTTGTATGGCTCTGATTGGTTGCTATTGGTTCTGTTTGGTTGCTATGGGTGGTGATTGGTTGCTATTGGTTCTGTTTGGTTGCTATGGGTGGTGATTGGTTGCTTTGGGCGCTGATTGGTTGCTACGGGCCCTGATTGGTTCCTATGGGCCCTGATTGGTTCCTATTGGCGCTGATTGGGCGCTATGGGCTCTGATTAGTTTGGGCTCTGGTTGCTCTGGGCAACAAGGACAGTCTTACTGCTAGACAGTTTTCATACATAAGGCCCATAGAGCTTCTTCTCCTCTGGCACGTGATTCACAAACTTGTGAGACCTGACCCAATGGAGCTTTTAAGTGACCACCACATAAGGAGAAAGTTGTCACAGCTTCACCCATGACAATACCAATCTGCACCTTGAGAGGTCCTTTGCTGTGTGGGCAGGGGTTACGAGTAGGCTTTGTTTTTGAGGGTATGCCCCACTATGTAATGAAGCTTTTGGGTGGAGGTGTCCTTGGTATTTCTAGACATGACTTGGGAATGTAAGTTAGACATTGTTGGCGGGGCTTAGCTGAAGGATTTGCAGAGGTACTAGCGGCACTCGGGCCCTTGTGACTAAAGAGCCAAAGGCAAAGGAAGATGCCAGTATTGTAAATGGCACATGATAGGTGAGGGCTTGTATTGGGGCTCCAGAGCTTCAGATTCTGCCTTTGCATCAGTCACTCACTCTCTGGCAAGTGAAGAAAGAGTTAATCATGAGCAACATGGAGAAACAATGAGGAACGGTGGAAAACAGATGGAGATAGACGGTCAAAATGAACAAACTAGAAGTTTCAGTCATAAAATATGCTTCCAAAGTGAACGGATGCACAGGACAATCCAAGCCGGCACCAGAGCCTCATCTGGCCACACTCCCCAGGCTGTGCATAAAGTTCCCATCGGGAATGAGACCAAAAGGACT
The DNA here is from genome assembly GCA_025379985.1 of Phyllomedusa bahiana. Lineage (NCBI taxonomy): Eukaryota > Metazoa > Chordata > Amphibia > Anura > Hylidae > Phyllomedusa > Phyllomedusa bahiana. The sequence goes on along the minus strand of JAODAL010009652.1, from coordinate 58,005 downwards.
CCATGTCACCTCCCGAAAACAGTCCTCGGTCTTCTCCACTGGCCGGCAGGATGCCCAAACTGCAGCCTAGGATCAGCTGGGGAGGCAGCTGTGATATGCTACATGCCTTCCCGGCTGGAAGGAAGAAGCAGGAAAAGAGACTGCAGGGGGCAAATAGGAACTCATCCCAGAAACCAAGATGTGAGGTCCCTGTGGGGTGGAGGACTCGGGTGATGAGGGTCTGTGGTGCATGGAGCATGTGAGGAGTGCGGGAGCAAATCTATCAAAAGTCTCTCTACCAGAATAAAACAACATTGGAAGGCAACAGCTGAAGGCAGAGTACAGGGAGGGGGCAGCACGGCCGACTGGAGCACTGGAGGCACCAAGAGTTAATAAACCCCAAGAATAGCCTCCTCCAAATGCTCAAACCTGGCAGCACCAAGACATGCGCCACAGTCCAGGGTTATCTGCACTTATAGTTATCTATTCATGATAAACAGTCTGAAGTGAACTTCTATCTATCTATCTATCTCCTATCTATCTATCTATCTATCTATCTCATATCTATCTCATATCTATCTATCTATCTCATATCTATCTATCCCATATCTATCTATCTCATATCTATCTATCTCATATCTATCTATCTATCTATCTATCTCATATCTATCTATCTATCTATCCCATATCTATCTCATATCTATCTATCTATCTATCTATCTCATATCTATCTATCTCATATCTATCTATCTCATATCTATCCATGTATCTATCTCATATCTGTCTATATATTTATGTATCTCATATCTATCTATTTATCTCTGTCTATCTATCCCATATCTATCTATCTATCTATCTATCTCATATCTATCTATGTATCTATCTATCTCATATCTATCTATGTATCTATCTATCTCATATCTATCTATCTCATATCTATCTATGTATCTATCTCATATCTGTCTACATATTTATGTATCTCATATCTATCTATCTATTTATCTGTCTATCCCATATCTATCTATCTATCTATCTATCTCTCTCTCATATCTATCTCATATCTATCTTTCTATCTATGTATCTTTCCCCTATCTATCTATCTATCTATCTATCTATCTATCTATCTCATATCTATCTATCTATCTGTCTATCCCATATCTATCTATCTATCTATCTATCTATCTTCTATCTTCTATCATATCTATCTCATATCTATCTTTCTATCTATGTATCTTTCCCCTATCTATCTATCTATCTATCTATCTATCTATCTCATATCTATCTATCTATCTCATATGTATCCCATATCTATCTATCTCATATCTATCTATCTCATATCTATCTATGTATCTATCTATCCCATATCTATCATATTATTATCTATGTATCTATCTATGTATCTATCTATCTATCCCCTATCTATCTATCTATCTATCTATCTATCTATCTATCTATCTAGCTATGTCTCTCTCCTATCTATCTTTGTATCTATGTATCTATCCCCTATCTATCTATGTATGTGTCTATCTATCTATCTATCTCTCTCTCTATCTATCTATTATCTATCTATTCCATATCTATCTCAAATCTATCTATCTATCTATCTATCTATATACGGTATGAATCTCCTATCCGTCCATGTCATGCTGTTATGGCTCCGGGGTGTAGACGGCCTTGTTGCGGCGGTGTCCTCGGCGGGCGCCTGTGTGTTGTATCTAATAATATAGCAGATGACACACGTTGAGCCTCGGCTGTATTTCCTCTGCATTGTGTAGGTGTTTGTGTATTTTGTGCAGGGGTTAATGGCGGAGCGTGCGTGTGTGTCAGATGTCTGTCTAGGCGCGTGTGTGTTCAATTTCAGGGTGGGTGATGTTATTGCCACAAGCTCATTAGGCCGATATTGTTTTTTAATCAGTGCCATGGCAACGATGATGCAAGCCTGCACTCCACACCTGATCCACTTTGCCTCTCACCACCCTCTTCTTCTCCGCAGCGATGTCTCTTACTGCAAGGCCTCTGAGACCATCTGTGTCAAGTTGGTGGGAGGGAGAACTTGTCCCGGCTCTCTTCCGCTCTGGAATTCTGACAGGGGAATAGGGCTGTGGACTCTCTATAGACTCTCTATAGACTCCATACAAGGTGGCTTACAAAATAACAGAGCACCAAAGGGGTCATTGAATGATTTAAAGAGGATCGGTCACCAGAGTAAAAGACCTTACATCAAAGCAGTGTAGACATTTTGGCTAAACTAGAACCGACAATTGCATCCAACTCCATCTAAAATGTCAAACATCTCATCATTGATTACCAGACTCTGTTCGGTGTTTCACCATGACAAACCAGTTCTCTTTCGACTTCCATTGTATTTAATTTTATGTTAGACCATCATCAGTTCCATACCACTCATCAACAGGCAATGCTTTCATGCCATCCCCTATTCCATAACTCATCATGGTGACCAGATCCTTCACAGTCTCCATTCTAGGTCTCATTGTCTGACATGGTGGTTAAGTTTGATGCCAGACTCCATCTAATGTCATATTAAGTGGAGCTTGTTGGATCCATTCTGTAAAATTATAATAGTGATCTGGATCCCTGAATCACAATTGCTTCGGTCCTGCAGTGTGGTGTCCAAGGAATCTTTCAATTCTTCACCCTTGACGCTAACCAAAAAATATGGATGCAGTCGCAGTCCTCAGATCAGTCACCATCGAAGAAGGTCAGCAGCACAAGCAGAGGCAAAGTCCAGAACATAGTCAGGGATCAGCGATGGAAGAGCCGTCAGGATGGGATAAACCTGAGAAAGAGAAGAAACAGCAAGTACCAGGCAACAAGTCTAAAATGGTGCAAAATGTAGGCAAAGGCAAAGCTATGGTCAAGGTCAACTGAAAGCAAAACAGTGTTCATAACAGTTCATAAGGAACGTGCCTTATACATGGGGAAATTGGTTTTCAGTCAGAGCTTTGCCATCAAGGCTACTACCTGAAGACGTCATCACTGGATGGGGTGGAGGTCATCATGGAGATGGGAAGGGGACATGTGCAGAGAGCCAGTGACCACAGGCAGGAATATGGCAAACTAACAAGGAGGGGCAACGATAAGCCTTGATCAATTCATTTTATACCTGTCCCTATTCTATTTATCATCAGTGCATCCGTTCCCAATTCTGTGTCACGTCTTGTGGGACAGTGGTGGACCAGTCATACCAGGTCCCATTGTTTTTCATCTTTTGGTTTACTATGGTGTTCCATTCTATAACCCATCAATGTGAGCCAAATTCCTTTTACTTCTATTGTAACTCGTGCATAGATCATGGTGGACAAGGTTCTTAATGGCCTCTACTAAGTGTCCTTTCATAGTGGACCTATGTCATACTGGACTCCATCGTTTTTAATATTTTGGTGGACTATGATGTTCCATTCTGCCTGTCATTCTATAATCTTTCAATGTGAACCAAATTTCCTTCACTTCTATTGTAAGTCCCATCATGGTGGACAAGGTTCTTAAGGGCTTCTACTCAGTGTTGTATCATGGTGGACCATTGTCATACCGGACTCCATTGTTTTTAATATTTTGGTGGACTATGATATTCCATTCTGGCTTCTATTCTATAACCCTTCAATGTGAACCAAATTTCCTTCACTTCTATTGTAAGTCCCACCATGGTGGACAAGGTTCTGCTCCTATCATGGTGGACCAATGTCATACCGGACCCATTGTTTTTAATATTTTGGTGGCCTATGATGTTCCATTCTGGCTTCCATTCTGTAACCCATCAATGTGAACCAAATTCTTTTAACTTCTATTGTAAGTCCCATCATGGTGGACAAGGTTTTTAAGGGCCTCTACTCAGTGTCTTATCATGGTGGACCATTTCAACCGGACTCCTTTTTTTTTAATATTTTGGTGGACTAGATTTTCCCATTCTGGCTTTCATTCTATAACCCTTTTCAATGTAAACCCAAATTTCCCTTCACTTCTTTGAAATTCCCCCCCATGGTGGAAAAGGGTTTTTAAAGAGTTCCCCAAATCTGGGGGGCCCAAATGTCTACCGGCCCCTTTGTTTTTTAAATATTTGGTGGTTTTGAGTTCCTTCGGGGGGCCTTCCTTCTGTAACATAAATTTTAACCCCAAATTTTTTTAATTTCTATGAAGTCCCATAGGGGGGACAAGGTTCTTAAGGGCCTCTACTCAGTGTCTTATCATGGTGGACAAATGTCATACTGGACTCCATTGTTAGTCATGCCACACCAACCAGTTTTTTGGTGGCTCTCCCCAAGGAGAGATATTTCCCCCCTCTATTCATAATATAGTGAACCGTAGTGGATCTGGTCAATCAAGATGAACCAGTTCAATATTAACCCCCATTGGTTGGTCTATCATGGTGGATCCAATTCTTAGGAAACTAATTTCTATAAATCAAGAGAGTGGCCTATTCTTGTTTTAATATCACATGAACTTGTATAATCCTCAGACTCGTCTTCATGTACCTGTCCATCCTGCAACAGCTTTGATCTAAATAATGGTTTATACTTGTCTACCCACAGCCTCAATAGTGAAGGAAATTTACTCAAATTTGTGGCCAGTGGATATAACTATAGTCTTTTCTTATTGTGGTATTCTGATGCACCACGCCACCTTCTGTAGTCGGAGTGATATTTTATGCCATTTGTGAAAAATCTACAAAGTAAAGGATTCCTAATCAAATTACAAAGTGACATAGCAGTTAGCCTGGCCAAACTCCAGTGGTAATTATTCCCTAATTTAATGTGGGCACAATTAAATTTTCTCTAGAAATCTGTTCTTCTTGTCATTAACAGAAAAGACCAAACAGTTTAGGAGAACATTTGGCCCATTTAAACAATCAGCTTCTCCATGTAGCGTCAAGCTTCCCTGCACTGTGTAATAATTGATGAACAGTTTCTTAAACTTGAAGTAAAATTTGCTTAATATTTAACTTCTCTAAGATAATTCACAAAGTTCTACTTACCCGTAGTATAAAGTTCTAGCCCAAGACGTATCCCGGGGGCTCCACCATTCTAGACCATGAATATATTTACTGTGTTGGACTGATAATCCCCCTCAAAAGTTATTATCTGTTATAAAACATATTTCAGGAAGGGGCCACGGGAATTCCCCGAGCTGGAAATGCCATTATCTTCTGGCATCAGAGAAGGTCCAGACGCCCGAGTGACAGAAATCTTCGAGCAGTACCAAGAAGGTTTAGGTGTCTTCGGGAAATGGGTTTGTAGTGTTAACTTCCGGTGGGGTTTTATTTTCCAATGAAGTGAGACAACAGCTTCCAAGGGTTTTATTTTCTAATAATTAATATCTGTATTATTTTCTTACATGTAATCTCCTGAGTGTTGTCTCCATCTTCTGACATGTTCTGATACTATTGCCTGACATGTGAGTGATTATCTTTTCACATGTTGTCTTCTAAAATGTTGTCTCCTGAGTGATTGTATCTTCTGAGCGATGTTCTCTTTTAACATGTTATCTTCATAGTGATGTTATCTTCTGACGTGTTATCTCTTGAGTGTTACGTCTGATTATTTTTCCTTTTTAATTTTTTCCCTAGTGGGGTGGGGGTGTCTTTTGTTTCTAATTTTATCCCTGAGTGATGCTATTGTCTGGCATGATATCTCCTGAGTGATGTTATCTTACTGTTATTCCTACTTATGTTCTTTTCAAAATATTATTCCATGATGTATTTTTTGTCATGTTTTTCCCTTTTAAAAGATATTTTTTTCGGGTTTGGTTTGTCTTCTTAGTAATGTTGTCTTCTGACATGTTACCTTATGCGGGTATTATACTGTGACATATCCTCTGATTTATGCTGCATTCTTACATGTTGTCTGCTGATGGACGTGGTTTCTGGCATGTTTATCTTGGTTGTTATTTTTTATAATTTGCCTTCTGACTTTTTCCCTTTGTGGTATTATACTTTTACTTTTAAATTTTTAAATTTTGTTCGGTTTTTGACTGTCTGCTGATTGACATGTTGTCCCCTGGTTTTGTCTCAAATATTTTTCCCCCAAATGATGTTTCTACATTTTATTTTCTGATGAGGGTTCTTCTGACATTTTAATCTCCTGATGGTTTCTCTACATGTTATTCCCCTAATGATGTCATCTTTGACATGTTATTCCTGGGTGTGTCATTTTTCTGACATGTTATCGTCTGAGTGATGTCATCTTCTATCATGTTATCTGATGAGTGATGTCATTTTCTATCATGTTATCTCCTAAGTGATGTCATCTTCTGACATGTTATCTCCTGAGTGATGTCATCTTCTATCATGTTATCTCCTGAGTGATGTCATCTTCTGACATGTTATCTCCTGAGTGATGTCATCTTCTATCATGTTATTGTCTGAGTGATGTCATCTTCTGACATGTTATCTGTTGAGTGATGTCATCTTCTATCATGTTATCTGTTGAGTGATGTCATCTTCTGACATGTTATCTGTTGAGTGATGTCATCTTCTACATGTTATCTCTGAGTGATGTCATCTTCTGACATGCTATCTGTTGAGTGATGTCATCTTCTTTCATGTTATCTGTTGAGTGATGTCATCTTCTAACATGTTTTGGTTGGTAAATGTCCCCTTTCAAATGTTTCTTTTAAAGTTTGGTCTCGTGATTGTTTTCCTAGTGATTGTTGTCTCCTGAGTGATGTCATCATCTGAGTGACATTCTGACATTTCTCCATGACACATCATAACATCAAGTTAGGTGCAATTTCCCATTCATAAGCATCTGTCTCAAATACAGACATCAGACAATATTAAAGGATTTTGACTTAAAAAACATTCTTTTCAGGATGTTCTCTGCCCCCAAATAGTAGGTGAGGATTGTCATATACTGATTGTGTAAACGGCAACTTTTGTAACGTGACTTCCAATATCTAAAGAATAATGTATATTTGGGGTCGTGCTGATGTGCCGATAAAGCATAAAAATTAATTGTGTCTAAAAAAAAATTCCAAAAGGTGTCCAAAAAGTTAACAGCACAAGTGAAATCGGCAACATCGGGTCCCGGCTTAAACATAGCTAAGTGTTTAATGGAGAAGTAGCCGGTTGTAAAACATTTGTGAAGAAAGGAAAGTGCGGAAGAGCTTCATTCAAGGCAACAGGTTGGAGGCGACAAGACTCTGTCAGCTCAGTAATAAATGACTCATTGTATTAAGAGATCAATGGAGAAGAAAGAATGTTCATCCCCGCGTCTTACAAGAGGCAACGCTCTGTCAGGAGGCTAATTACTCAAATAATGATCGAGTAGATCTATGAACCTAAAGTCGGGAGGATACGGCTCCATTGACGTCCTCGTCTTCTTGCTGTGAATCTTTACGACTTTGATTGGCTTCCGTCAGTCCAGGGCAGAAAGTTTCTGATGTTCTCTTACGCTAAAAAGGTCTCTATGACTCTTCATTGGCTAGACAATTAATTTTGAGAATTTTTTAAGACAGGTTAGTCTACTCGCTGAGCTTTCACTTTGACCTTTGGTCCTTTTTTGTTCAGTTGGGTAGAACCTAATTTTTTCCTGGATCTTTTTTTGAAGCTCCGGGGGTTTTAAGGCGGTGGTTTTTCAAACTGAGGCCCCCCAGTGGGGGGGAAACACAACTTGCATCATGCTTTTAAACCCTATAACATTGGGCGAGGGGTTTTGCTTTTCCCAAACCCATTTAAAGGGACCGAATTTTGAAACCACGGGGGTTAAAGGGTTGGTTAAAAAAGGTTTTTCCCCTCAAGAAAAATTTAAAAAGCACCTCGGGTCTATATTTTTTATTAATTTTTTTGAAATATAAATAATTCAAAAATTTCCCAAAGAACGTACCCTATCTTTTTTTCCTCACTTGCTCTCTGGGCTATCTTTCCCCGGGCCCCTGCTGGGTTTCTAGGGTTTGGGTTTGGCCCGGGAGGGGAAAAGTGTCATATTTATTTTAGGGGGAGAAAAAGAACGTGCAGTCTTGCACGTGCGCATCTAGATCCGGTCACTGACACCTAAGGGTAGGTAAGGTTCACGTGCCTTAATGCAGAACTTTTCTGACAAGGTTTTGATGAGCATTTGATTTAGGTTTTTTTATGGGGTTTTAAAAACCTTGTTTTTTCTGAAACACCCATACAAAATAATAGCCAGGGCAAAAACAGAGTCGAAATACGCACCAAAAATGCGTCGCAAACAGCGCTGAGGTTTTGAGGCTCTCCATTGATTCCTATGGGGATTTTCAGTGTTGAAAACGCTTCAAGAATGGTTATGACGCTTCTTTTTAAACACCCAAAACCTGTGTAAAACCTCTTTGTGGGGTTTTAAAATAGATTTGACTTGGGTTTTGTTTGGAAAACAAAAAAAATGCACTGGGGGGTTATTTTGGTTTGGGTTTTTTACCTTTTTTTTGGACACAGAAACGCTCCAAAAACAGTGAAGAAAACTGTATCAAAATCAGTCGTGTGAACTTACCCTAAGGCCAGTTTTACACGGGTTTTTTTGGGACGGGTTTTGTTTCCTTTTTTTGCGCCCAAATGCCCCGGGAAATTTTGAGTGAAATCCCCCCCCCAGTCAATTTCAGTAATCCCAGTCCCCCTAGAGAACTATGGATTAGGGGCTCCTCTCCCGCTTTGCACAATACGCCCGGGGGGGAGAGAAGTGACAATGACAATTATTCACGGCGTATACGCGCTGAGAATAATGAATGTCTATGGGGCCGGCGGGCTGCCGGCCCCCCCACCCTGCCCCGCTCCCGCCCTGTACACATGCCGTAATTGCGTGGCGAAATACGTCCCGCAATTAAGCCGTGTGAACTTACCCTAACACTGAGTATTAGAACAGCTCCCGGGCATGTGCAGTAGCTCAGGAGCAGTTTTTGACTACTTTATCTCCCTAGGAAGTGCATTGGATCCGGCAATTCTACGGGAAAGGACGCAGAATAAAAGTACATTGGGCACCTATCATTGCTGGACAGGGGAAGCGGAGAAGCAAACAGATGGGAGGATTGAGTCGCATGGGGAGCACGCACACAGGAAAAACGAGGTGACTACGTAGATGCTGGTCTGGTGTGTAACGCCCAGATACTTCTAAGGGTATGTTCACACGGCTTATTTTGGGGCGTATTTCGCCGCGTACTGCGCTTAATGCGCTGGGAAATGTGCCCCATAATTAAGGTAATTCATAGTTCTCATAGAGAACTATGGATTACGCCTCCTCTCCCCGCTCGGACAATACGATCGCTTCAAAAACAACCAGCAGCAAAAATGAGCAGAAAAAAAAACGTTCTGTGGAAACTACAGAATGTTTTTACTATTAGGGTATGTTCACACAGCACAGACCGAATACCAGTCGGATTTTCCGACCAGTATTTTTCTTTTTTTGGCATGTAGGGGGATGACTTTTGTCCGCAGTTTGCCACTCCCCTTCACACCCACATGTTCATGTTCTGCCCGAAATCCAGGCGGAAGAATGAACACATTCTAAGTTTTTCGTTACGCCGGCGGTATAAAAAAACGTCTGGTGGGGACTGCTGCATGGATTTTCTATTAAAATCAATGTAAAAGGCTGACAGTCACTTTACAGACGGTTTTCATATCCGAAGACTGTCTTTAAAACCGGCTGAAACCCTTTGCGGTGGGCACAAGCCCTTAAAGTCTCCGGTACATTTTTACTTTATTTTTTTCAGCAGTTTTAGAAAACGAAAAACGCTGAAAAAAAACGACTGAAAATGTCAGTGCAGCAGAGACATAGCCTTAAAGGGGTTGTCTCACTACAGGGATCGCTACTTTTTATGTTAAAGATCTTGCATAAACAAGTCACTTTGCAATATGTGTCCATTACCAGTGTCCTGCCTATTCCTAGATATCCCCTCTTGTAGGGGCTGCATCAGCTTCTCAGGTCACTATAGCTACAGACCTGTTTACTCTCTCCTGATAGGCTGTCAGCACTGGTTGCTATAGCTGCATACCTGTTTGATCTATCCTGATAGGCTGCCAGCACTGGTTGCTATAGCTACAGACCTGGCTTCTACTGCAGCCTAGTAGAAGCCAGTAAACACGCCCCTGAATTCAAAATCAAACCAAGAAAACAAGATGAATCAATGTAGTGAGACAACCCCTTTAATAATACTGACCAGGGGGGAAGATATTCTCAGATATTCCTGTGGGGAGGTGAGAAGATCTTTATTTGGTAGGTCAAATTGAAGGTAGCGACAGATTGAGGAAACTATGATCACAGGGACAATGAATGCGTTGGATATGATGGTGAACATAGCCTTTACACTTCCGTCCTACTATGTTGGTTGTACAGGATAGGGAGAGGGAGGCGCCTAAATCATCCTGCACGGGGCGCGAGCTACACAAAGGCCGACCCTGTATCTATCTATCTGGAAATAAAAATTCTGTAGTGGAAAACATCCTCCACACCTGAGCAGTTCATACAATAGGTGCGATGCGGAGCGGCGGACCTTGGATACATGGCAGCATTATTCTGATATTGTGGTGTAATATTATATTGTAACGTGCTTTGTAAAATCTAGGATTACCCATTCATCCTACAAGGTCTATATACTTCACTATGTACAATGATTTCTCACAGCTGTCCTATCCATACTGCAACAATAACACCGCGTCACACATGAAGCGGCCCATAGAAATAGAGCGCCAAGAGCCGCCCTCCCTGCCACGTGGCTCCTGAGCTCTTTCTATAATTATAGGGTACCGGGCAGCATACAAAGAAAATACCCTAAGAAAAAGGAGTCAGTGGGTGTATGGCTGCAGAGAACAGATCCTGGAGCTTCTGATCGACCGAGGGAGCTAAGGGTCCCCCATTTATAAAATATACATTAAATTCAATAACAGAGCAATATGCTCAAAAGCTTCCCAAAGTGGTGGCAATTGGCAACCAGCTTTTTCTCCATGGTAAAATTTGGGCTGTTGATCGCTCCTACTAGGAGGGGCTTAGTGTATAGTATTTATACATTAAAGGGGTATTCTAGCCATGAAAAAGTATCTTTAAATGAGGCCAAAAAAAGCAACAACAAAAAAAAAGTTGTACTTACCTCTCGGGTCTCCTAGTGCACTAGCTCCTCGTGTCCTATTTAGGTGCCTCATCCACTGCAGTGAGTAAATTGAGTGCAGGCATTTCCCGCATACCTCCCAACTTTTAGAGATTGCAAAGAGGGACACATCAGGCCACGCCTCTAATCATGCCCAAACACATGACATCACACCAAGACATGCCCCCTAACCATGCCCAAACACATATATGGAGAGGGGAACATCTCTCCTTATGGAGAGCACCAGTTAAGGTGTGTAGTGTTTTGTTTTGCTCTGCTCTACACTGATGAGGGGCAAAACCCCGAAACGCGTATGTAGATGAGCAATATTGGCTTGACAATTATTCCTTTTTGCTTCTCAAAGATTCAGTGAATCAGAAGTAAATTGAGGATTTGTTACAACCTATAGAGGGCGCAGTGAGCTTTCCAGCTCCTTTCCCATAATGCCTTGTGACAAACACATATATGTCAACTTTTTAGAGACACTTTTTAAGGACGCATTTTTAGGATTGCATTGTATCCAATGATGAAATATTAAGTAAGTTGTTATGTAATATACAGCCAGGAAGCAATAAGATACTTTTAAAGCAAAATAGTCAATTTATTGATGCAAATCTATTTCCCAAATGAAAAAGAGGGACATTTATAGAGCTAAGAGGGACAGAGGAACAAGGGTTAAAAATAGGGACTGTCCCTCCAAAATAGGGACAGTTGGGAGGTATGATCTCCTGTGTTAGAATGGGACCCAAGAAAAGTAAATAAGTGGTCCCAGGCTGTTTCAGAGCAGCAACAGTGGATGATTGGGGGTAAGTACAAACATTTTTAATTTTAACGCAGCCTGACCCCATTAAGACATATTATATGTGGATGGAATACCCCTTTAATCTCAGTAAAAGTGCAGTATGCAAAAGCTTCTAAGTGATTGCAGGCAGCTAAAATAGTATCCTTTAAATAGACAAGACTAGATTTTATTTTTACTATATTATATTATAGAGTTTTTCCGCACATGGGGGCCACATCTTCTCTTCCCTGACTCCTGCACTGAGCATTTAGGAGGACAAAAATTAAAACTGTCTAGGTCTAAAACTCACTTTGTTGCCCATAGCAGCCAATCAGAGCGCTCCTTTTTTTTTTTTTTTTTACAGAGCACTATATGAAATGAAAAGGGAGCTCTTAGTAGTTGCTATGGGCAACAAAGAAAGCCTTAGACCTAGACAGTTTCCATACATGAGACCCTTAAGGCCACATGTATGAAAACTGTCGAGGTCTAAGGCAAGGTTCACGCGGCTTATTTAACAGATTTCGCCCGCAGTTACGGCTTGAATAAGGGGCGGGGGCGATGCTCGCCGGCCCCATAGACAATGCATTATTTACGGCGCGTATGCGCCGTAAATAATGTGCATGTCACTTTCTCCCCCCGCGGCGTATTCGCCGAGCGGGGAGGAGCGACGGAATCCATAGTTCTCTATGAGAACTGTGGATTACCGTAATAACAGGGATGGATTTCAGCCGTATTGCAGTGCAAATCCGGCATGCAGTACGGCTCCAATCCGCGCCCAAATAAGCCGTGTGAGCGAGGTCTAAAACTCACTTTCTTGCACATAGCAACAAATCAGAGCGCCCCTCTCATTTTTTTAGAGCACTGTATGAAATGAGAGGAGCGTTCTGATTTGTTGCTATGTGCAAGAAAGTGAGTTTTAGACCTAGACAGTTTTCATACATATGGCCCTTAGACTTTAGTCTGCTAAAATTGTCTTGCAAGATCAATTCAGTTCACTGTGGGATGCTGCCCATAGAAGTCTATGGAGGAGAGAGGAGGAGAAGGGAGGTACAGTGAAAGATAACATAGGAGTGCTGCAGGCTCTTCTGTGGCACCCCAGTGTAGCTTGGAATCCAGCATGTGGATGAAACAATGAAACACTTTACTAACGTCATTAGAGGCTGCCGCGTCTCTCTATCTCTCTCTCTCTATCTCTCTCTCTCTCTCTTTCACTGCACCTTCTCCTCCCTTTTTCATAGACTTTTACAGGAAGCATGTAACCTGATCCTTCTTTGAGGTGAAAGTGACGGATCAGTGCAGGTTTGCTATTGTTCTTAATAATAAAAGTTTTAATATTATTTTTCCCCCATTATGGGAATTAATCTCAGTGAAGCACCAAGGTTTAATTTTTCTTTACCCTTATGATCAGTGCAGGAGGCAGGTGGAGAAGAAAAGGTGTTTCATCAGTGGAAAATTAGATTTTTTTTTCATGTACAGTACAGTTTCTTATATTCACTTGTACTATTGATCCATGCAAAGTTTGCTGAAAGAACCATGTCCGTTTAGCTCTTTGTGTTCGTAGAGGATTTGCTACTGTGTAAAAGAAAACAGAGCCTGGACCGTCATAAGAATATATTGTGAAAGTAATCAGCTGGAGCTCTTGTAACAACTCCCTCTGCCATTTCGTCTTCTCCTGCTTTCTAGATCAGATGGGGACGTTGCTATACAACTACCTCAAACAAATCTCAGGGCTGTTAGCTGATCATGCAGCATCTGTGAGCGCGATAAGTGGGAATGGTTGACTACTTGTCCGCTATAAGGGTGCTTTCAAACGGTGCGTTTTTTGACGCGTTTTTTGTGCAGGAAGGCACAGCAATTAATGCTATACATTGCTGCACAAAAACGCGTCAAATACCGCCTCAAAAACGCACCGTGTGAAAGCACCCGAAAGATGAGTTTCACTTGGCCGCTGGCGCAGAGTATACTGTTAAGCTGAGAGCTTGAGTTTTGTTTTTTGCCTGATGTATTTAGTTCTGTTGTGCCCTGTTCTGGTTTAGTTTTCTGTACCCAGTTAACTAGAGCTTTGTTGGTCTTTAGTTCTCTGTTACCTTAGTCAGTTTTTCAGTTTGTTCTACCTCCTGAGTTCTCCCTTTGCTGTTTGGTTAGAGTCAGCATAGCTGAGGGACATTGGTGGGGATAGCGTCAGGGATAGAGTAGTGCTATAAGGTTCTGTTGTTAGGGTCAGCACTAAGGGCATATGTTTAGCGATAGTTTTAGGGTAAACTAGTTCTTATGGTCAAATAGTGTTTGGTGTCTCACTTCTGGATTCAAGTAATTTATCCTTCTCCATCTGTGCCCTTATCATCATCCATCTTGCTTTCCGTCATCTAATGATAAGTTCCTACATATGTTTTTGATGCACGTTTCGCATTACTTGCATGTAACTGCTGGTTGATTCAGTTTTTACTGAATTTATCTATGGACAGATACAGGCACGCTGGGGTTTTGTTCTGAGTGTACATGGGGCTGCATTAGATTTGCATACTGTAGGCAATCCGGGCCCCAGGTCTAAAAGCCCAAGGTGCAAAGTGCCCCAGGACTGGGCCCTACTTGAGTAGGAGGCACATTGCACCACACTCCATATTTTCACTTCCTGTTGAGCATATGCCTCTTATAACTCCGGCCGCTTATCCAAGCAGTAATCACTGTGCACATACATAGTTATTTATTTTTTACCACAGGATTTCGGGATGTGGTGCCCTTCCTGGACCCTCCTGAAGTCTAAGATGGGGGGATATATGGTCATCAGGTTCCCTTTCTCCCTTTTAACACTGGCTCTCCCCGGAGAAGTCGACCTTATTTTGGTTGAAGCTTAGCCTCGTCACCTAAGTTGATGCCAGGAACAAGTAATGGGTCTCCTAGCTTCAATGATGTGTTCCCACTTATCTAAAATGGAGGAGGGGTGTGGTCATCAGGTTCTCTTTCTCCCTTTTAACACTGGCTCTCCCCGGACATGTCAACCTTATTTTGGTTGACGCTTGGCCTCCTCACCCAAGCTGATGCGAGGAGCCAGTAATGGGTCTCCTCTAGCTTCAATTATGGGGTCCCACTTGTCTCATCAGGTTCTCTTTCTCCCTTTTTCCACTGGCTCTCCCCGGACATGTCAACCTTATTTTGATTGATGCTTGGCCCCGTCATCCGAGTTGATGCCAGGAGCAAGCAATGGGTCTCCTCTAGCTTCAATGATGGGGACCTACTTGTCTAAGATGGGGGGATGTGTGGTCATCAGGTTCTCTTTCTCCCTTTTAACACTGGCTCTCCCCAGAGAAGTCAATCTTATTTTGGTTGAAGCTTGGCCTCGTCATCCAAGTTGATGCAAGGAGCAGGTAGTGGGTCTCCTCTAGCTTCAGTGATGGGGTGCCACTTGTCCCGAACCCTTACATGAGCCTTCTAGCCTGGAGGTGGTGGGAATAAAGTTTAGAAGGGGCTCTTCTCTTTTCAGAGAAGGCTTCCTGTAGACCACACGGGTGAAATGAGGCCATACTCGGGCTTTCGTTGGACATCCATTGAGTATTGGGGGATCCCTTAGTCTTTACCCTTAAAACCATCTTAAAGTTTTACATTTTTTGCCATACGACAGATTAGATTAGATTTTAGGTCGTCAGGTTCTTATCTATCTCAGCCCCTGTGTTCAGGGTGAAAGGGGAAATGGGTGACGGGTCGGATACGCAGAATTGTGGGATAGCTTCTCTGAGCCCTTGGGAGAAGGAAAGATGTGATTATTGGAATAACTGCAAAATCTGTATGAATTTCTTTCCGCCCCAGAGAGGAGGTGGGGGGGGGGGGGGGGGGCTTGATAAATTCTAATCCAATTTTTATATTTGTGATTTAATCCGATTTTCAGTTTAAATGACTCCGACTGATCCGCGGTGATATAAAAAATTAAGAAATGGAATAGAAATCATAAATAATTGGTTTGATCCCTGATGGGAAGTTGCAGGTAAGGGTTACAGAGCGACGCGATTAACGGGAACGTGGAACCGTGCGCCCAAAATTATGAATTATTTGGTGAAATATTATTATACAGGCGGTGACGCTCCAGTGACTGCAGAATCCCAACCTGATGCCATCACCTACCTCCAGGGAAATCGCAACCTAGCTAGCGATGTGATTGCTTACATATCTGCAGAGCATTGCTCCATCTTCTGACAGATACATAGTGATATATTCTGCAGATTATTACACCTCTGACCTCTCTCCAGCCTGCAGAACATCGCTCCTCTACCTCCTGATGCATAGTGATATATTCTGCAGATTATTACACCCTGACCTCTCTACAGATCTGCAGAACATCGCTCCTCTACCTCCTGACAGATACATAGTGATATATCCTGCAGATTATTACACCTCTGACCTCTCTACAGATCTGCAGAACATCGCTCCTCTACCTCCTGACAGATACATAGTGATATATCCTGCAGATTATTACCTCACTGACCTCTCTACAGATCTGCAGAATATTGCTCCTCTACCTCCTGATACATAGTGATATATCCTGCAGATTATTACACCCTAATGTCTCTACAAATCCGCAGAACATCACTCCTCTGCCTTCTGACAGATACATAGTGATATATCCTGCAGATTATTACACCCTGACCTCTCTACAGATCTGCAGAACATCGCTCCTCTACCTCCTGACAGATACATAGTGATATATCCTGCAGATTATTACACCTCTGACCTCTCTACAGACCTGCAGAACATCGCTCCTCTACCTCCTGATACATAGTACTATATCCTGCTGATTATTACACCTCTGACCTCTCTTCAGATCTGCAGAACATCGCTCCTCTACCTCCTGATACATAGCGATATATCCTGCAGATTATTACACCACTGACCTCTCTACAGATCTGCAGAACATCGCTCCTCTACCTAATGATAGTGATATATCCTCCAGATTATTACACCACTGACCTCTCTACAGATCTGCAGACCATCGCTCCTCTACTTCCTGATACACATTGATATATCCTGCAGATTATTACACCACTGACCTCTCTACAGATCTGCAGAACATCGCTCCTATAACTTATGATAGTGATATATACAACAGAATATTACACCACTGACCTCTCTATAGATCTGCAGAACATTGCTCCTCTACCTCCTGATACATAGTGATATATCGTGTAGATTACACCCCTGACCTCTACAGATCTGCAGAACATCTCTCCTCTACCTCCTGATAGTGATATGCTCCACAGAGCATCGCTCTTCTACCTCCTAATAGTGATATATCCTGACCTCTCTACAGATCTCTCTACACCTCTGACCTCTCTGCAGATCTGCAGAACATCTCTCCTCTACCTCCTGATAGTGATATGCTCTACAGAGCATCGCTCCTCTGCCTCCTAATAGTGATATATCCTGCAGATTATTACACCTCTGACCTCTCTACAGAGCAGAATAACCTCTGCAGTGTATTCCCTTTAACTCTTCGCCCGCCGCCCTCCCACCTGCGCCCCTCACCTGCCTCGCAGCGCCGCAGACATTCACCACGCTTACCCGCCGCTTGGTATACGGTATCCTGACAGGAAGACGCAAAGCATTTCCAAGTCGTTCAATAATTAAAGCAAACTGCAAAGCGCATTATTAGGAAAACAGAAATAGAAAGGAAAGGGGATTTTGCACATAACTCATCCTCCTACGAAGTAGTAATAATGGTATTACGGGGGAACGTTCATTATGTGGCGGCGTAATAACCAGTCCGGTTCCGTATAAAATATGCATGGTGCCATAGAGGCTGCTGCGTCCCCCTGGCACAGAGCACATTCGCTGCGGGAGCTTTCCCGGAACAAAAGTTCGCAACATCCTGTCCGAAATTAAACTTTATAAGGACCGAGTCCTAAGACCTGGATGTGGCGGAGATTCATGCGGAGTGTCGCCTCCCAGAGTGGTGGCGTAGTGGCGCTCCCTTGTAGGGGGGTTATCATGTGGCAGCTCATCCCGGCTGTCACTTTCCCCTGATTGACTGTCCCCGGCCTGTGTGTCCCGGCTGCCTCTCCCTCCTATCTATCCCCCTTCTCTTTATGAAATATGCATGCTGAACAGATGTCCTCATCCCCCAGCCAGTCCTGGTCCTCTCCCTCTGCCCCTCAGCCAAGTCACAGGAGCTGTTCCAACGCCTCCCTCTCCCATCCCCAGGGTTTTCCCATCCTGCCAGCCAATGTCTTGCCATCCCAGCTGTTTAATATGTATGATGGAAGGCTCTGCGGTGGCCAATGAGCAGCGCCACCTCTTCCTCATGTGGTGTGCTCTGTGTCACCCTATATATATAAATATATGGGACTCCTATACACATGGGTGTATGTGCAGAGCCGCCCTATATGTGCCCGGGATCTGAGTCTACAAACTTCCCCCTGGACCTGAGCGAGGAAACTTTACCCTGAGCTTCTCCCGGCAAAGATGGACACCTGAGAGGACAGGACAATGTGCAGGTAACGTCAGCTGGAAAATACCGAAATATCTACATGCACTGGGGTGTCATTTCCAGAATGGCTGGGATAGAGAGCGCAGGAAAAATGTGCAAAGTTTGCAACAAAAAAATATAACATAGAAATATCTATCTCGTATCTATATATCTATGTATCTATCTTAAATCTGTTTTATATCTATGTAACTAGCTGTCTATTTATCCATGTATCTATCTATTTATTTATTTATTTATTATTATTAAAATCTATCTATTTATTTATCTCTTCTATTTCCATATGAAAAAAAATCTATTTTTTCTTTATATTATCTATCTGTTTATATATATCTTTTTTATGTGTAATATTTTTTTATTTATCTATAAATTTTTTCTTTCTATCTATCTATATATCTTTCTTATATCAATCTATCTATCTATCTATCTATATATCTATCTCATATCTATCTATCTATCTATCTCATCATCTTATATCTATCTATCTATCTATCCATATCTATCTATCTATCTATCTATCTATCTATCATCTCCTATCTATCTCTCTATCTATCTATCCATATCATCTCATATCTATCTATCTCTATCTATCTATCTATCTATCATATTTATCTTATCTATCTCTATCTATCGTCTCTCTCATATCTATCTATCTCATATCTATTCTATCTCTATCTATCTCTATCTGCTATCTCATATCTATCATCTATCTATCTATCTGTCTCATATCTATCTCTATCTATATTTTCTCTCATATCTATCTATCTATCTATCTATCTCATATCTATCTTTTAATCCTATCCCCTTTCTCTATATCTATCTATCTATCTCGTAATCTATCGTATCTTCTATCTATCTATCTATCTATCTCATTATCTATCTATCTCGTTATCTATCCTATCTCATATCTTATCTATCATATCTATCTATCTATCTATCTATCTATCTATCTATCTATCTGTCTCATATCTATCTATCTCATATCTATCTATCTATCCATCTATCTTTCTATCTATGTCGCATATCTATCTATCTATCTCATATCTATCTGTCTCATCTATCTATCTCATTATCTACCCGTATCTCTATCCCTATCTATCTATCTCTTATCTATCTCTATATCTATCTATCTCATATCTATCTATCTCGTATCTATCTATCTCCTATCTATCTATCTGTCTCATATCTATCTATCTATCTATCTATCTATCTATCTATCTATCTCGTATCTATCTGTTTACATTGGGCCAGCAGGGGTTAACAAATCCCTTTGTCTAGAAAGTTTATGGATCTGGTTTTAGCGAGTCGATGGCACTGATCATCACCCAGCATCTGTCAGGCCATCGCTGGAGTCGCCGAGTATAGGAGTCATATGCTTCCTCCCCGTCTAGGGTGGTTTCCTCTCCACTGACAACAACAAACAACATTCAGCACCAAAACACAATTCCCCACATAGGCCGTAGTCGTAGCTGTCACACAATGTACACAGCTATCTCCTAGCAGAGCACATCCAGATGCGACACCTATTGAATGACAGCTGTCAATCATGCTGTGATTTGCAGTTGATGATACGGAGATGGAACACAGCGCCCGCCCGGTGGTTTCTTGTCCAAATATTATTCTTCATCAGTTTATTTTGTATGAAACCCAAGGGTTGTGCTAGAATCAAAGAGAAAAATGTGCTTGTCATAAGAACTTACAGTCTAATCGGAGCCACCTGTGTGATGGATTCTGTTTACAGTGTATTAAGCAATTATAAAGTTATGGTATAATAATTGCACATAATAATGAAGGTAGAATCATTATTTTGTGAACCCAAAACGTGAAAATAAATTGACAATTTGGCAAATAATTCACTCATTCAATTGAGATTTCATCGCTGTAAAATAAGCTCATTGTTTATTATGTTTTGTTAGAATTTATTGTTATTTTGATATTGTTATTGTTAATTTTTTAGTATATTATTTATGATATTTTCACTTGTTTTTTTATACTATTTTGGTAATTTGTTAGAGCTAAATCAAATAAATGAACATTGATTTCATATCTATCATCTATTTATATCTATTGCTCTATATTTGTTCAGCAACCTATCATCTGTTTATCAATCTGTCTATCTATCTGTCTATCTATCTATCTATCTATCTACCTAGCTCATATCTATCTATCTATCTCCTATCTATCTATCTATCTATCTATATCTATCTATCTATCTATCTATCTATCTCATTTTCTATCTCATAATCTATCTATCTATCTCCTAACTATCTATTCTATCTATCTCATTAAACTATCTATCTATTCTATCTATCTCATATCTATCTATTCTATCTATCATATCTATCTATCTATCTCATATCTATCTATCTCATATCTATCTATCTATCTATCTATCTATCTATCTATCTATCTATCTATCTCATATCTTTCTCATATCTATCTATTTCCTATCTATTTATCTATCTCCTATCTATCTATCATATCTTTTCTCATATCTATCCATTCCTATCTATCTATCTCATATTCTTATCTATCTATCTATCTATCTATCTCATATCTATCTATCTATCTATCTATCTATCTATCTATCTATCTATCTATCTATCTGTCTATCTCATATCTATCTCATATATATCTCAGATCTATCTATCTGTCTATCTCATATCTATCTATCTATCTATCTATCTCTCTATCTATCTATCTATTTATCTATCTATCCTGCATAGAAGGTAGATATCTGGGAGGATTTTACTGGCAGAGGTTATATTGTACACAAAGGAACAATTACCAATTCTGTACAATTGATCACTGACAAACTCCTAACTTGTGACAGATGGGCGATTCAATACAGAGCCGTATGCCAGCCTGACAATCTTTTCAGATCTTTTTTGCCCTGTTGAATGCAGCCTTCAAAACAATTTGTACAATCCAGGATTTTACAATTTAATTAAATGTAAAATAAAATCAAGAAAAAATGCCTCAACTTTCCCTAAAATAATTTAGTAAAAATAGATTTACCAGCAAAATACAAAAGTTTCATATTCTTCTTTTTTTCATAACCAGTGAATAATTCGTCCGTTTCATATAAATTGATTTTTTTTCTCACAGTACCCATATATTTCTATTCCACAGATGAAATTGTAAGAAAATGAAAAACAAAAAAAGATTCTGATATTTTCATTAAAATATTTTTACCATTAGAATTTTCTCCAAGTATACCTATTGCATAACTGCTAATTCAGCAAAAACTTTCTTTAATACCCCAAAGGGAGTTGGTCACAGAAATGTTGTCCTTTTTCATAACCATTGATTTAATCTTAGAAATGATTTAAAAAAAAAGAAGAGTAAAATGTGAAACTAATAAAAAAATACAAAGAAATCTAAATATTTATTTAAAAAAAGAATGAAAACTTTAGATTTTTCATCTCCATTTTCTTTTTCTCCTCGTCATCTTTTAATTTTAATCTTAAATTCAAAATTTAAAATTCAAAGCCACGATTTTCCCAATTTCTAGGGTTAATTATTTTTCTGATAATTTTTTAGTTTTTCTAGGATTTTATTTTATGATAACACAATATAATTTCTCCTTTAAGTTGATTTTAACCCCTTAGAGCCCCATGAGAGTTCTACAACCCAGAACTGTCAGTAAAACCCAGAATATTCCCAACTTTCCTCCGTTACATGGAGTTACAAGCAATTAGGGAATTTTCTCAGATCGTGTTAAATCCCAACTTTCCTTGTTCCGTCACTGTAGGTTTTTTTTTTTTTTCAGAAGCTCACATTTCATTAAGCAATAAACACCTCTAACGAGGCTCCAGTGGGCCGTGTGATTGCTTATATACAGAGACTCAGCAGCCGGTATAAACTGGATGCCTCTTACATTTCATTTCATAATGCGCAATTTTTCCGATTGAGTATGACACATGAGTGAAGTAGGAAGGTTGCTCAACTTTACGACATACGTCACTCTGTCAATGGCCACGCATGGAGACCTAAAACCACATTAATGCCGACAAAATCCCATCAGGTCCTAGAGAAATTTCAGTACATTAATCCCATTGTCACTAATGAGCTCAGAGTGGAGCTACCTCACTTATTAAAAGAAAAAAGTGCAACCTCCTCATGATTCAGGACCCAACTTTTTGTGTTTTTTCTCTGAAAACGGATTTAAAAATTTTTGGGGGAGAAATAAAATATAAAATTTAGATTGTCTCAATGGGTTGAAGCTAACTAACTATTGGTAAGATTGATTGATAAAAAAGACTTTGGATACCCATTAGAGGAAACATATTTCCAGTGCACATATAATTTCCTGTCTAAAGTTAGGTGACCATAGACCTTAGCCTACATTCAACATAAAATGTGATCAATATTGAGTAGTCACTCGAAGTAAAATACCTGACTGACATTGAGTAGTCATCAGACATGAAATTTGACCAATATTGAGTAGTCGACCAACATAAAATCTGACTAATTTTGAGTGGTCATCGAAAATAAATTCTGGCCAATGTTGAGTAGTCATCCGACTCGAAATCTGACCAATATTGAGTAGACAACCAACATAAAATCTGACTAATTTTGAGTAGTCATTCTACATAAAATCTGGCCAATGTTGAGTAGTCATCCGACTCAAAATGTGACCAATATTGAACAGTCAACCAACATAAAATCTGACCAATATGGAGTAGTCAACCAACATGAAATCTGACTAATATTGAGTAGTGATCCAACATGAAATTCTGGCCAATGTTGAGTGGTCATCCGACCTGAAACTTGACCAATACTGAGTAGTCAACCAACATAAAATCTGACCAATAGTGAGTAGTCATCCTACATAAAATCTGGCCAATGTTGAGAAGTCATCTGACTCGAAATCTGACCAATATTGAATAGTCAACCAACATAAATTTGACCAATATTGAGTAGTCATCAGACATGAAATCTGACTAATTTTGAGTAGTCTTCGAACATAAATTCTGGCCAATGTTGAGTAGTCATCCGACTTGAAATCTGACCAATATTGAGTAGTCAACCAACATAAAATCTGACCAATATTGAGTAGTCAATCAACATGAAATCTGACCAATATTGAGCAGTCATCGGACATAAAATCCGACCAATATTGAGTAGTTAACCAACATAAAGTGTGACTAATTTTGAATAGTCAACCAACATAAAATCTGACCAATATTGAGTAGTCATCAGACATGAATCTGACTAATTTTGAGTAGTCTTCGAACATAAATTCTGGCCAATGTGGAGTAGTCATCCGACTCGAAATCTGACCAATATTGAGTAGTCATCCAACGTGTAATCTGACCAATATTGAGTAGTCATCCTACATAAAACCTGGCCAATGTTGAGTAGTCATCGGACATAAATTCTGACCAATATTGAATAGTCAGCCAACATAAAATCTGACCAATATTTAGTAATCATCCAGAAAAAAATCTGACTAACATTGAGTAGTCAACCAACATAAAATTTGACCAATGTTGAGTAGTCACCCGACTTGAAATCTGACCAATGTTGAGTAGTCATCCGACTTGAAATCTGACCAATGTTGAGTAGTCATCCGACTTGAAATCTGACCAATATTGAGTAGTCAACCAACTTGAAATCTGACCAGTATAGAGTTGTCAGTGATAGTATAATTTAGTCAACCATCAACAAGTTTTTCTGACCGTCTCACAATGACCCATTTGACCACTTCTACAAATCTCTGATGTTAAAATTTATTTAAAAAATTTCCTCTTCTAGAAGAATTTTTGAAGCCCAAGTTGTTAGATTTTACTCTGTATGTGTTCTTGTAATACCCTTGATGAATAACAGATGCACTTTTTAGTCGTATGATGCAGGTTTCATCCAATATGAGCATTTATTGCACTTTTTCCCCCCCTGAACTGAATAGAAATGTCCTACCTACATGTATGGACAAACTTCTGTGACTACCAGATCTATGTCTTTTTTTTTTTTTTTTTGCTAAACTTTATTTCTACTAGCTGAGCCCTGACAAGGGAAACACACATACATCTGTATACACATGTGTTGTGCCTGCTGTAATTTGATGATGACAATTGTTATAGATGATGGCTGCCGAAATGAAATAATGTCTTCTCTCCTCTGTGTATTTTGCACCTTAATCCCCTCAGTGTTCCCAGAATCCAATCTGTAAGATTACATTACTGGTTAGCGAGGTGCCTTGCAATCCAGAGCGCTCAGCCCTGGTAATCAGATGAAATTCCCAGACCGGGTACAGAAAAGAGGCCATATTTATCCTGTTTTCCTCCTGACAATAGGTGTGCCCATTAATCATCCCAGCCCCTCCGCCTACCTCCATGTCACCATGGAATAAGATGGAGAGACGGAAAAAAATATGGGTATTATCTGGACTAATTCACCAGAGGCTGGGAGCACTTACTTTAAATGACACAAACAAGGTCCCATTTCTGATCCGAGATGCACAACTGGGGCAGATCAATCTGTAGATTCACCCCAACTGGGTCTATTTGTCCATTTGGATAGATAAATATGAGAAATATAGATGTGAGAAAGATCTATCTATCCATTTTAAAAACAGAAGCAATCTCATATCTATCTATCTATCCATCTCATATCTATCTATCTATCTATCTATCTATCTCATATCTATCTATCTATATAATATAGCTCTCATATCTATCTATCTAATATATATATATCTATCTATCTCATATCTATCTATCATATCTATCTATCTCATATCTATCTACCTATCTATCTCATATCTATCTATCTATCTATCTATCTATCTATCTATCTCATATCTATCTATCTCATATCTATCTATCTCATATCTATCTATCTCATATCTATCTATCTATCTATCTATCTCATATCTATCTCATATCTATCTATCTATCTATCTCATATCTATCTATCTATCTCATATCTATCTATCTCATATCTATCTATCTATCTCATATTTATCTATCTCATATCTATCTATCTCATATCTATCTCATATCTATCTCATATCTATCTATCTCATATCTATCTATCTCATATCTATCTATCTCATATCTATCTATCTATCTATCTATCGTTCTATCTATCTTATATCTATCTATCTCATATCTATCTATCTTTCTATCTATCTAATATCTATCTCATATCTATCTATCTCCTATCTATCTATCTATCTATCTATCTATCCTATCTATCTATTCATATCTATCTATCTATCCATCTATCTATCTCATATCTATCTATCTATCTATCTATCCATAATCTATCTCATATCTATCTATCTATTCATATCTATCTCATACTATCTATCTATCCCTATCTATCTATCTATCTTATTATCTATCTATCCCATATCTATCTATCCATCTATCTCATATCTATCTATCTCATATCTATCTATCTATCTCATATCTATCTATCTCATATCTATCTATCTCCTATCTATCTATCTATCTATCTGTCTCATCTATTTCCCATTCATTATTTGAATGCATTGACTTTATTGTTGGTCTGCAGCACTGAAGAGGTTAACATTAAGCCCAGCTGTTGGTGCTAGGTAAAGCATGAAATTTGGAGTTTATGGTAGATTAAGAGAACATTGTATAGCCGCCAGCCTGCTCATCCCCCAGCTCGCCTACAGTTACTTTCTATTATAATCATGAATAACCTGTGGATGTGGTTTATCCAGGTGCTTCCAAATAGGAGTTTCTAAGCTGAAAATTCTCAGTACAAGGGAGTCAAGTGACTCTGCAAACTTTCAGGTAAAGGGATGATGGATTAGGATACAGCCAAAATAATCACATGTAAAGGGATAGATAGATAGATAGATAGATAGATAGATAGATATGCGATAGATAGATAGATATGAGATAGATAGATATGAGACAGATAGATAGATAGATAGATAGATAGATATAGATAGATAGGAGATGATGATATGAGATAGATAGATATATAGATAGATATATAGATAGATAGATAGATATGAGATATATAGATAGATATGAGATAGATAGATAGATATGAGATAGATAGATAGATATGAGATAGATAGATATGAGATAGATATATATAGATATGAGACAGATAGATAGATAGATATGAGATAGATAGATAGATATGATAGATAGATATGAGATAGATATGAGATAGATAGATAGATAGATAGATAGATGTGAGATAGATAGGTAGATAGATATGAGATAGATAGATAGATAGATGTAAGATAGATAGATAGATAGATGTAAGATAGATAGATAGATAGATGAGATAGATAGATAGAGAGAGATAGATAGATGTGAGCTAGATAGATAGATATGAGAGAGATAGATCGATATGAGATAGATAGATAGATAGATAGATAGATATGAGATAGATAGATAGATAGATAGTCTTGTTGTTTACATAGGCCATAAGGAAGCTATACTGGGAGGAGCTTCTATCTATGTCACATTTCCACTGGGACCCCCATGGAGTTGAGACCTTTTCAGACACATTGCACAAAACAGCTGTGTTGGGTTCCATATGTCTCCAGTGGTAGAATCTGTGACATACGGGCTAATTTAATATACACCCCCCACCCCCAGACCCATTCTCCTTCCCCCCTCCCTCTGTCTCTCCTTCCCATCCATCCACCACCTGTCCTGTCTCAGGAGACCCCAGAGAGAAAAATGCATTTTCATTTACATCTATCTTTATGAAATGTGCTGCGTTCCCCCGGGCTCCGGCCATTGCCTTTGGGTGCTTGGTTCCATCTCCCTCATTTGTCCTCCCCGTCAGCTCCACTTAGTGTGAGAGGAGAAGACACTTTACTCTCGGAATAATCTCTGACGGTGATATCAGCGCATTTTTCTCTGGCCTGTCATCCATCTTTCCCTTGTTCCAGGCTCGTTTCTGGGTTATTTTCTCTCCATTAATGTTTCCGCCACCTTCCCCTGACACATAATATATTTGCCATTACTATGACATCTTATTTTTCATGACTAATATATTATAGTGTATATTTCTATGTAGACATTTACGCCCCTTTTCTATAGGAACCTAAATATTTCCTTCTTTCTAGAAGTCCCTGAGTCGTCCTCTTTTGGAAAATTGGTAAAAATCCTGTGCACATGTTTCCTAGTTATATACGTTTCTGGGACAAAACCAATATGGCTTCCATGACAACTTCCACTGGTCCAACTTTTCTGGTCTCCTCAATGGCGCATGTATCCTAATTCTGGAAGATGTAAATCAGAAAAACAGATGTAACTTGAAGTTTTACATTTCCCTTCATATCTATGATGATGGGAATTAGGGGCATAACTAAAATTTTTAGGGCCGCATGGGGAAATAAGATGGGCCCTCACTACCTAATGACAGGAAACTGTAACAGCAGCATAACAATATAATAAATAATAGCGTCGTATAGCAGAGAATCCATAGTAGCGCTAGCAGAAAGCCACCAACTTGTAATTCCCTACAAAAAGTCTAATGTTCTTTGATCTGGGGTCCTCTTCAACCTCTGGGCCCCATAGCAGCTGCTAGGCCTGTTCCATATACAGATGCGCACATGATGGGCATTGTAGTTTTATAATCTATGGACTGTCACAACTTGCCTCCAGATGGAATTATCTTTGTCTGTACGCGGGACGATGGGTTACTATCTTGGTTGATATGAATAATGGTTGATGGTTGGTCTATTTATCATACATAAACCTTTGTTGACTCGCTGCTCATCTTACCAGGTTCCTGCTTGTGTAACTTCTTTCATATTCCCTTCTATAGCTATATTCCTCTTCTACCATCTCCTTAGTATGTACTATTCCCTTAGAAGAGTGTATATATATATCTATATCAGGCACCACCTTTACCCTGGTCTGGCTGTTCTGCAGGTCATACATACAGAGGAGTGTAGAGCCAATACCACAAGTCTGGCTCAGGCACCCCCTTTACCCTGGTCTGTTCTTTGCAGGTCATACATATGAGCAGTGTAGAGTCAATACCACAAGTTGGGCTCAGGCACCACCTTTACCCTGGTCTGGCTGTTCTTCTGCAGGTCATACTAGAGGCAGTGTAGAGCAATACCACATGTATGGTCAGGCACCACCTTTACCTGGTCTGGGGTTTTTCTGCAGGTCATACATACAGGGCAGTGTTGAGCCAATACCACAAGTTTTGGCTCAGGGACCACCTTTTACCCTGGTCTGGCTGTTCTTTGCAGGGCATAACATACAGGCGTGTAGAGCCAATACCACAAGTCTGGCTCAGGCACCACCTTTACCCTGGTCTGTTTTTCTGCAGGTTATACTACAGGGCAGTGTAGAGCCAATACCACAAGTCTGGTCAGGCCCACCTTTACTTTTGGTTTTTCTTCTGCAGGTCATTTCATACAGGGGAGTGTAGGGCCCAATACCACAAGTTGGCTCAGGCACCACCTTACCTGGTCTGAATTTTTCTGCAGTCATTTCATACAGGCAGTGTAGAGCCAATACCACAAGTCTGGCTCAGGCACCACCTTTACCCTGGTCTCTGTTCTTCTGCGGTCATACATTACAGGCAGTGTAGAGCCAATACCACAAGTCTGGTCAGGCCCCATTTATCCCTGGTCTGTTCTTCTGCAGGTCATACATACAGGGCAGTGTAGGGACCAATACCACAAGTCTGGTCAGGCACCCCCTTTACCTGGGTTTGGGTGTTCTTCTGCAGGTCATTCATAACAGGCAGTGTGTAGGCCATTTCACAAGTTGGTCAGGCAAACCCCTTTACCCTGGTCTGTCTTCTGCAGGTCATACATACAGGGCAGTGTAGAGCCAATACCACAAGTTGGCTCAGGGCCCACCCCTTTTCCTGGTCTGGCTGTTTTCTGCAGGGCCCCAAAATACAGGCCCGTGTAAGCCAATACCACAAGTCTGGTCAGGCAACCACCTTTTTCCTGGGTCTGTTCTTCTGCAGTCTACATACAGGCAGTGTTGAGCCAATAACCCCAAGTCTGGCTCAGGGACACCTTTACCCTGGTCTGTTCTTCTGCCCGGTCATACATACAGGGCAGTGTAGAGCCAATACCACAGTCTGGCTCAGGCACCAGCTTTACCCTGGTCTGGCTGTTCTTCTGCAGGTCCTACATACAGGACAGTGTAGAGCCAATACCACAAGTTGGCTCAGGGGACCACCTTTACCCTGGTCGGCTGTTCTTCTGCAGGTTTATTTCATACAGGGCAGTGTAGGCCAATACCACAAGTCTTGCTCAGGCAACACCTTTACCCTGTCTGTTTTCTGCAGGGCATACATACGGGCAGTTGTAGAGCCAATACCACAAATCTGGCTCAGGCACCACCTTTACCTGGTCTGTTCTTCTGCAGGTCATACATACAAAGGGCAGTGTAGAGCCCAAAACCACAAGTCTGGCTCAGGAACACCTTTACCCTGGTCTGGCTGTTCTTCTGCAGGTCATACATAGGGCAGTTGTAGAGCCAATACCACCAGACTGGCTCGGCACCACCTTTACCCTGGTCTGGCTGTTCTTCTCCAGGTCATACATAAGGCAGGTGTAGAGAAAACCCAATTACCATCAAGTCCTTTTGGGTTAAGGCAAACAATCTCATTTACCTGGTCTGTTCTTCTGGCAGGTCATACATACAGGGCAGTGTAGAAAACCCAAAACCACAAGTCTGGCTCAGGCACCACCTTTTTCCCCGGTTGTTCTTCTGCAGGTCATACATATAGGCAAAGTGTAGAGCCCAAAACCACAAGTCTGGTCAGGCACCACCTTTACCCTGGTCTGTTTTTTGCAGGTCTTTTCAGCTGTCATACCAAAGGGAAAGCCCCCTTAAGGGCAAATACCACAAGGGGTCTGGCTCAGGCACCACCTTTTCCCTGGTTCTGTTCTTCTGCGGTCATACATACAGGGCAGTGTAGAGCCAATAACCACAAGTTGGCTCAGGCACCACCTTTTCCCTGGTTGGCGTTCTTCTGCAGGTCATACATACAGGGCAGTATAGACAATACCAAAGTCTGGTCAGGCACCACCTTTACCCTGGTCTGGTGTTCTTCTGCATGGAATACATACAGGGCAGTGTAGAGCCATCCATAAATCTGGCTCAGGCACCACCTTTACCCTGGTCTGTTCTTCGAGGTCATACATACAGGGCAGTGTGAGCCAATACCACAAGTTGGCTCAGGGACCACCTTTACCTGGGTCTGACTGTTCTTCTGCAGGTCATACATACAGGGCAGTGTGAGCCAATACAAAAAGTTGGCTCAGGCCCCCACCTTTACCGGTTGTTCTTCTGCAGGTATACATACAGGGCAGTGTAGAGCCAATACCACAAGTCTGGCTCAGGCAACCACTTTACCTTGGTCTGGCTGTTCTAACTGTTCTGCACCTAGATTTGGCATCAAAGAATCATAAATGTGTCTAATCGTACGAATGTGGTGCGACGCCACCAGAACACCCAAAATCTTTGATGCATTACAAAGGCACTTATCGCGCCAAAGTTTGGAGAGCCCCTGTTCATACATTCCTTTTGGCTCAAAGCACACCAGAAAACTGTTGCAGCCCTATTCATACATGTCGCCCAAAGTGTTTTTGAAAAATTTCAAATGAATCTGGTTTTTGGTCACATCGTTGGACTTATATCACCCGAGAGTTCCTGCCCGATTAGACATTAGACCACTATATTTTGATACCTACCATGTACATTATGTAAGTATATCCAGTGTAACTTCATGTACCCTCTAATCACAAAAAAAATCACAGTCTATGTTTTGTTAAGAACATAATCCTACCATTGAGAAGGCGTGGGCTTGATGTAGACCCCATTATGGTACCAGAATCTAGTTTTTGTTTACCTAACATACAGAGATTTACATTTTCAAATTTTGTCAGCCAATAATGTAAATGAGGTAGGAATAGGAGTAAAGATTTGTGTTGCACTAAGAGATTTCCTGTTAAATTTGAACCTCTATTATTGGGGGGGATAATTTCTACTTGAATGGATTTTTGCTGTGGTTGGAAGGTATGAAAATAGTTCTGACCACATGGAACTATATTTGTCTGTATGTAGTATAATGGGTTACTGTGTTGGTGTGATATGACTAATGGTTGATGATTGATCTGTCTACCATACCTTGAATAAACCTCAGTTTACTCACTTGCATATTATGATTTTCCTGGGTTATTTATTTTATATTATTTTCTATGGCTATAGACGCTGGACCGTCCTTACTTGGCCACGGACAATTTCCTTATATACCCCTTTCTGGCTATATATAGTGACATGTATGAATAAGGTCCTTTTGGGCCGAAACGTCACAACAATTTTGCTGTCACTTGTACAAATGGTCTATACGGAGCATGTGTGATTCACAACAATAAAAAAATTTTCACATTGCATCCAAAGGAGTCCGGTTGAATATTTTCTACTATTTGAAGGGACTTCCAAATCCGTCGACCGACACCCAAATATATTTACGTTCTAGTGATTGCCATCCTGACACAGTATATACATTGAGAAAACATGGGCTTGATGTGGACCCCATTACGGTACCAGAATCTATTTTTTTTTTTACCCTACCACAGTAATAGGAGTCAGGAAGTTGAGGATGGCCATACTTTCTCATATAAAGGGTCTAATCCAAGGATCTTCTAAGATCTTATCTATCAAGGGGAAATCAATGCCCACCCATAAATATCAGAACAGTTTTCCTAACACATAGAAGTCTACAATCCATCCCATGCTTTGTTGGCCAATAATCTAAGTGAAGTGGGGATAGGAGTAAAGATTTATGTTGATCAGAACTGAGAGATATCCTGCAAAATATAGGTCTGGAATTTTGGGTAAAATTGGGTTGGAATTTTCCATTTGGACACATTTTTTCTAAGGTTGGAAGGTATGAAAATAGTTCAGACCACATGGAACTTTCTTTGTCTGTGGTATAACAGGTTATGGTGTTGGTGTGATATGAGAAATGGTTGAGGATCGATCTGTTTATCATACATTGAAGAAGCCTCCGTTGACTCGCTGTTCTGTTTACGAGGTTCCTGATTGTATTATTTCTTTTTTACTCAGCTTTATATTCTTTCTATGCTTGTATTCTTCTCCTACATACCATACTATCTCCTTCCCATTAAATTCGCTTTTTATCTTGCTGGCACAATTCCCTTCATAGCCATTAAGAACCCTTTTTGTAATTTCTCTATTTCTCTTATGTTCCAGGGGGAAAAGCAAGAACGAGAGAGCAGAGAGGAAAATAAAAGCTTAATCTCAGCTGAATACTTTTATGAGTTAAATTTTTTTCTTTGAAAAGCATTGTGTGAGCCCACAAACGCGTCACGTGTCCGAAAGCAACACATTTTGCAGCCTCCCCAAACATTCCAAGGTGATCCATGAGATCCGGAAGACGCTGTCTTTTGTGAAGCACTTTATCTACTGATCTGGGATTATCTAAGAGGGCACAATCTTGAAAATCTTAAGAGAGGAATGATGTTAAACTCCGATCAAACAGAAATCCCTGCTCATTCGGAGACTGAATCCGTGTTTAGCGATTGTGGTGGTGGAGGAGGACTAAATGACGCAGGGGGCATTAGCTTATGTGGAGAAACACGGATTTGTGAAGCGAGTGACGCAGTAAAACGAGAGCTTCAGCACTTAAGTCGAGAGGAGAGGCGAAGACGGAGGAGAGCGACCGCTAAATACCGAACTGCCCATGCAACACGGGAACGCATACGGGTGGAAGCCTTCAATTTGGCCTTTGCAGAATTGAGGAAACTTCTGCCTACACTTCCCCCTGACAAGAAACTGTCAAAAATTGAGATTCTCCGACTAGCTATCTGCTACATTTCCTATCTCAACCATGTTTTAGATGTGTGATAGCTCCAAGGTGCACTAAATGGGGTTATATCACAACATCTTCAAGTTATGCTGCTGTATTCAGCTACAAACTAGGACTTTATGATGGAGGAGACCCCGTGGGACCTTATATTTCGTCCTCTGTCATGGATTTTTGTAGAGTCCCCAACTCCCAACCTAGAATGTAAAGCTCCTGCCTTTCAGATATCATCTGTTCCATGAATAGTCACGGCTCAAACACATATCTCTTATATGGACTTGATGGGATTATCACATGGGATTAAGCCCATCAGTCCCAACTACCTGAAATGATAGTTTACACAAGACCAAGACTGGTTCATCATACCATGGTTCCTCCATGATAAACTGTAAGACCTTCTTAAAGGCCTTGAATAATTACTAAAACTCTTGCACTTGTATGATTTAGTGAAGGCTGATGATAAGAACTTGGTTTAGCTAAGATACCTCCATCAAGATAGATATGCACAGGGCACACATATATATCAATGGGGCCTGAGGAGATGGGAACATCAGTAGTGGAAACCTTGGAGTTCTTCTTCTTCATAGGCATCATAAGATGAATGAGCACGGGTGAGGGCCTTTTCCCAAAGGTGAATATCTTGAGCTCCATTTATTGATCCATTCATACATCTCAGATGGGTACCATGTAGCACTCATATGTCTTACATAGAATGACCTCTTGCCCTTCTTTAGTGCGCCATCGAAAGGCTACTGTAACCCCCGATGTACAGTCTCCTGTTGGTATAGTTGAGTAAATCGTCCGTTTCTAGGCCGGAAGTTACTTACCGAGAATATAGTATCAAATGTGCACTTTCCTTTAATATGAAAGTCAATATCTAGCTGATTAGTTTTTGTTCATTGGATATTAATGAAAGAGCTGTGTCTACAAGTCTTAAGTTGCTTGTGGTTGGTTGATAGGTTGAAGAGGGTCATTTGCTACTTCCTGAATGAGTTACCAAGACCAAGGGAACCATCTTAGAACCTCTGATTTTAGAAGTTAAAGAAAAACTGGAAAGGTTACGCTACATCGATGACATCCTTGAAGTTTTCCTTTAACTTATCGATGATGAGTGGAACAGGAGATCAACCCCGTGATATCTCCAACCTCAAATAACTCTTATTCTTATGACTCAATGCCACAACCAATACTACCTACTCTAGATAGGAGCATGATGGATGACAAAGTAGATTATAAAAGGGACCTCATAGCCAAAGGTAACAGAATTTCCTCTTTAATGACTAGATAGATTAAGAATTTGGAAATTTTAATTTTACAGATAGATTATTCTACCTTCTGGACCAGGGTGTACATACCATGGAAGCAGCCCCGGAGCCGGTTGAGAGGAGCCTAAGTCCTTCTAGTTCCTCATGGGTGGTATCACAGCACCATGCAGGCGATAGGAAGGCGAACAAGCACTGGGATCATTCATGGTTCATGATATTTGCTATGGACCACCTCATGTTTTAATTTTTAGCATGAATTGAGCCAAAATCCCACAAAACCTTCTACAGTCCATGAAATGTACTGAGCAATGATGAAAATCCCATCTTGGATTTCTGAGTCGAGGTTTACATGACATGGAGCTAAAAAAAAAGGCATCATGAAAACCAGGCAATCCAAGGCTTTTGTAAGTTCTCACCTCGTCTCGGTGCTACATCTAGGCCCTATGCCCATTATCTTTCCCTCTGTGGCTACCGTCGTTTTCGTTTCATGTCCGGCCCCTTTAAGAAACCCCAAATGTACGTGCCAGGAATCGAGAAATGAATTTATTTATTTTTATTTATTTATAAGAGTCATTTATTTTTTTGCTTTTTTGTGCACTTTTTATGAGGAAAAGTTATAAAAAAAAAAAATGCGACAAAAAAAAATTTCACCCGGACTTGGGCGCCGGCCCCCCAGCACAGTGGACCGGGACTCAAGTCTTACCTCCGTTCTGCTGTAGATATGTTCCATGACCTGTGAAGAGAAACCTTCTGTAAATACGCAATGTTTTATGTGGTTAGAAGGATATAGACTATTTATGATTTCTTAAAAAAGTTGAAGGATTCAATTAAAAAAAAAAATTAAAGGAGAAACGTGTTTCGGTCTGGTTATTTGTCACAAGGTGTAGACGGCCCATGTACATGAAGGCTGCAGGCGACGGGTTTCGGAGGGTTTGTCCTGAGATTCCTGTGCCCTATGGTATTGAGCCACATGGGAGTCCATACTCAGCAATTCTGCAGCAGACCACTGCGCCAATCAAGGCAGGTAAGACCTCGGGGGCTGGGAGGGTGTCCTAGCTATTATGATGTGATGTATCTAAAATTGGTGTATCAAAGTCTGTCATTTGAAAGCCATTGTTTATTAAGCCTGTCTAACCCTATATATCTAACATATCTCATATATCTACTGTCTGTTAAGACGATGTATCTAATCATATTATGCGTGATACTCTGCTGAGCTGTGTATCTAATCATATTATGCGTGATACTCTGCTGAGCTGTGTATCTAATCATATTATGTGTGATACTCTCTGCTGAGCTGTGTATCGAAGTCTGTCATATGGGATACTGTCTATTAAGCCAGTTTATCTAAGTCTGTGTTGTCTGATACATCCACCAATCTCATGCACCTAAGCCTATTATGTGTGATACCGTCTGCTGAGCTGTGTATCTAATCCTTTCCTGTGTGATACTCTCTGCTGAGCCGTGTATCTAATCCTATCCTGTGTGATACTGTCTGCTGAGCTGTGTATCTAATCCTTTCCTGTGTGATACTGTCTGCTGAGCCGTGTATCATCCTACATTCATACCGTCTCACTGTGTATCTGATCCATCCTGTGGAACTGTCGCTGAGTTACTAATCCTTTCTGTGTGATATCGCTGACCTGATCTAATCTATCCTGTGTGATACTTCTGCTGTGATCTAATCCTATCCTTGATACGTCTGCTGACCGTGTATCTAATCCTATCCTGTTGATACCTCTGCTGAGCTGTGTATCTAATCCTTTCCTGTGTGATACTGTCTGCTGAGCCATGTATCTAATCCTGTCCTGTGTGATACGCTCTGAGCCTTATCTAATCCTATCCTGTGTGATACCGTCTGCTGAGCCTGTATCTAATCCTATCCTGTGTTATACTCTCTGCTGACTGTGTATCTAATCCTATCCTGTGTGATACCGTCTGCTGACTGTGTATCTAATCCTATCCTGTGTGATACTGTCTCGAGCTGTGTATCTAATCCTATCCTGTGTGTACGTTCACGGAGCTGTGTATCAATCCTATCTGTGTGATACCGTCTGCTGAGACGTGTATCTAATCCTATCCTGTGTGATACCGTCTGCTGAGCGGTGTATCTAAACCTATCCTGTGTGATACTGTCTTCTGACCCGTGTATCTAATCCTATCCTGTGTGATACTGTCTGCTGAGCTGTGTATCTAATCCTATCCTGTGTGATACTGTTCACGGAGCTGTGTATCTAATCCTATCCTGTGTGATACCGTCTGCTGAGCAGTGTATCTAAACCGATCATGTGTGATACTGTCTTCTGACCTGTGTATCTAATCCTAACCTGTGTGATACGTCTGCTGAGCTGTGTATCTAATCCTATCCTGTGTGATACTGTTCACGGAGCTGTGTATCTAATCCTATCCTGTGTGATACCGTCTGCTGACACGTGTCTCTAATCCTATCCTGTGTGATACTGTTCACGGAGCTGTGTATCTAATCCTATCCTGTTTAAAATAGAGAAAAAAATAGAGAAAAACGCGCGTTATGCAAAATTACAATAAGCATTAAG
Source organism: Phyllomedusa bahiana (assembly GCA_025379985.1). Lineage (NCBI taxonomy): Eukaryota > Metazoa > Chordata > Amphibia > Anura > Hylidae > Phyllomedusa > Phyllomedusa bahiana. Next base: position 21,090 of record JAODAL010009652.1, on the reverse strand, counting down.
TCCATCTTCTTAATGTTTTCTTTGGAATAAAGGGAGCATTTTTTATCCTACGTCGGTATCTCACGAGGACTCATTCCAACGGGACGAGCGCCCGGTCCATTTTCCTGTTTTGCGTCTAATCCTATCCTGTGATACTGTCTGCTGAGCTGTGTATCTAATCCTATCCTGTGTGATACTGTCTGCTGAGCTGTGTATCTAATCCTATCCTGTGATACAGTCTGCTGAGCTGTGTATCTAATCCTATCCTGTGATACTGTCTGCTGAGCTGTGTATCTAATCCTATCCTGTGATACAGTCTGCTGAGCTGTGTATCTAATCCTATCCTGTGATACTGTTTGCTGAGCTGTATCTAATCCTATCCTATTGATACGTCTCTGAGCGTGTATCTAATCCTATCCTGTGATACTGTTCGCTGAGCTGTGTATCTAATCCTATCCTGTGTATACCGTCTGCTGACTGTGTATCTAATTCTATCCTTTGATACCATCTGCTGACTGTGTATCTAATCCATCCTTGTGATACGTCTGCTGACTTGTATCTAATCCTATCCTGTGTGATACTGTCTCCTGAGCTGTGTATCTAATCCTATCCTATGTGATACTGTCTGCTGAGCTGTGTATCTAATCCATCCTGTGATACTGTTTGCTGCGCCAGGTTATCTAAGCCCATCGTATGAGCCACAGTTTTGAACGAATTCTCCTCTCCACACTGCAGGTTCAACGGTACAGCGCCCCCTTGGTCGCTCCCATGTAATGCACCGCTTGTGCCTTTGGTAGTGACCTGTCCCTCATCGATGTGTTGTGTGCAGAGAAGCCGCGGTGTTATCTCAGCGCACAATACATCACTTCAGCTCTATTGTGAGGTCGCCACTTGTAACATACTCCATCACTCGTCCTGTGTACACAGCACTCATGCTGAGGAGAAGACATTGACTCTTCACTAGAGGGAGATGGCCTCTTATCAGAGAGACAGTCTGGAGCTGGTCTGAGGCAGTATCACACATAATGGGATTAGATACACAGGATAGGATTAGATACACGGCTCAGCAGGCTGTATCGCACAGGGTTAGATACACAGCTCAGCAGCCTGTATCACACAGGATAGGATTAGATACACGCTCAGCAGACAGTATCACACAGATAGTATTAGATACACAGCTCAGCAGACGGTATCACACAGGATAGGATTAGATACACAGCTCAGCAGACGGTATCACACAGGATAGGACTAGATACACAGCTCGGCAGATGGTATCACACAGGATAGGATTAGATACACGGCTCACAACGATATCGCACAGGATAGGATAGATACACGGCTCAGCAGACAGTATCACACAGGATAGGATCATATACCCAGCTCAGCAGATGGTATCACACAGGATAGGATTAGATAAACAGCTCAGCAGACGGTATCACACAGGATAGGATTAGATACACAGCTCGGCAGACGGTATCACACAGGATAGGATTAGATACACGGCTCAGCAGACGATATCGCACAGGATAGGATTAGATACACGGCTCAGCAGACAGTATCACACAGGATAGATTAGATCACGGCTCAGCAGACAACGGATCACACAGGATAGGATTAGATACACAGCTCAGCAGACGGTATCAGCACAGGATATGGATTAGATACACAGCTCAGCAGACTGGTATCACACAGGATAGGATTAGATTACACGTTTTCCATTAGATCACAGAGCAGTTATCACACAGATAGGATTAGATACACGCTCAGCAGACGATATCACACAGGATAGGATTAGATACACAGTTCAGCAGACAGTATCACACAGATAGGATTAGATACACAGCTCAGCAGAAAAGGTATCACACAGGATAGAATTAGATAAAAAGCTCAGCAGACAGTATCACACAGGATAGGATTAGATACACGGCTCAGCAGACGGTATCACACAGGATAGGATTAGATACACAGCTCAGCAGACGGTATCACACAGGATAGGATTAGATACACAGCTCAGCAGACAGTATCACACAGGATAGGATTAGATACACAGCTCAGCAGACAGTATCACACATGATAGGAATAGATACACGCTCAGCAGACGGTATCCACAGGATAGGATTAGATACACAGCTCAGCAGACGGTATCACACAGGATAGGATTAGATACACAGCTCAGCAGATGTATCACACAGGATAGGATTAGATACACAGCTCAGCAGACGGTGTCACACAGGATAGGATTAGATACACAGCTCAGCAGACAGTATCACACAGGATAGGATTAGATACAAGACTCAGTATGGCACTCTTCCTGGAGCTGATGGATAATGACATATCTGCTGAGTATACGCTGTAGGTTCGGATACGCCGCCTCTCACTGTGGGTAATGATATTCGTGGAGCCGGAGTGTTACATCTGTTGTATCCACACTCTACATAATTCATAAGGACGGGGCCAGATGAATTTCCAGGGGACGGACCTGAGATTCCATTCTTTGTAAATCAAACCTGATTTTGCCGGTGTCACAGGATGACAAGATTAATCAGGAAATTGAATTTCTAAGGAAAGATGTGCGGTGTGCGGCGGTATTAACACCGCTACATAATGCCTGCTGACAGAACCAATATCTCAGCGCAGGCCGCCGCTCCGCCACGTCAACTGTGGCTAGAAATATACCCGGGCCGAGTGTCATTTCCATCTTACATGTCATCGTGTGGACGGTGACTGCAAGAAACACCGCTACATTTCCAAAATTTAAAGGGCATTTCCACTTTCCCCATCCACATAATCCCATGTGTGCCTCATTATTTGGACCCTCCCACAACTCCTGATACAAGTCCATAATCCATTTATCAGATACCCAGTAATTGGGATATCCTGAACGGTAGCGAAATATTAGTCCGAACCTTCCTGATAATCCAGCCCTGTGCTACAACAGTGTTCACCTATAAAATGATGATGTCATATGAACATATGACATCATCAGATGGTGATCCCTCACCAGAGAGTCTCTACACAACTACTTTATATTAAATTCACCTGACCTACGTCATCTAGTGGAGATCACACTTTATATACCGCAATGGAGCCATGAGTTCTATTTCCCAATCATATATGTTTTATGTGCTGGTGGTAGACCACAATTTGTGTCCAACCCATAAAGTTTATACGATTGGGATATAGAACAACTGTGACTATATTTGTTTTATAGATCCGATGGTTCCCAATGGACACCACCAACGGAGGCCGAAAACTTGGAGTGAATGGGGCCTTAGATGTGACACAGCGTGAAGGCCAAGATGATGTATGTCGGGTGAATTTCCTATAAAGTAGCCGTGTAGCCCCTATCTGGTGAGTGATCACCATCCGATGATGTCATATGTTGGTATGACATCATCATTTTATTGGGGTGTTCTGTTGGAGCACAGGACTGGATTAACAGGGAAGTTCTGGCCAAAAATGGGATGTGTATGGGGCCTTCAAAGGGTTATCTCATCTCAGATATTTATGGCATATCAATAAGATGAGTGATAGGTGCAGGTCCCATCTCTAAGAGTCGAAGTGAACCAGAAGGTATCCTAAATGGGTACCATCAATGGAGGCCAAATGTGATATGAACGGGTCCCTCAGACATTAATGATATATTGATAGGTGCAGATCTCTCCTTTGAGGGACGAAGAGGGTTAGAAGGTATCCCAAATAGATACCACCAATGGAGCCCAAAAATGGGATGTGTATGGGGCCTTCAAAGGGTTATCTCATCTCAGATATTTATGGCATATCAATAAGATGACTGATAGGTGCAGGTCCCATCTCTAAGAGTCGAAGTGAACCAGAAGGTATCCTAAATGGGTACCATCAATGGAGGCCAAAATGTGATGTGAACGGGTCCCTCAGACATTAATGATATATTGATAGGTGCAGATCTCTCCTTTGAGGGACGAAGAGGGTTAGAAGGTATCCCAAATAGATACCACCAATGGAGACCAAACATGGGATGTGCATGGGGCCTTCAAGGGGTTATCTCAGACATTTATGGCATATCAATAAGATGACTGATAAGTGCAGGTTCCATCTCTGAGAGACAAGGAGGGCCAGAAGGTATCCAAAATAGATACCACCAATGGAGGTCAAAAATGGGATGTGAATGGGACCTTGAAGGGGTTATCTCATCTCAGACATTTATTAACATCGATGACTGATAGGTGCAGGTTCCATCTCTGAGAGACAAGGAGGGCCAGAAAGTATCCCAAATAGATACCACCAATGGAGGCCAAAAATGGGATGTGAATGGGTCCCTCAAAGGGTTTTCATTCTCAGACATTAATGATATATTGATAGGTGCAGGTCTCTCCTCCGAGGGACAAAGAGGGCCAGAAGATATTTCAAATAGGTACCACCAATGGAGGCCAAAAATGGGAGGTGAATGGGACCCTCAAGGGGTTTTCCTATCTCAGACATGTAATATCTATAACATGTCTGATAAGTGCAGGTCCCATCTCCCAAATAGATACCACCAGTGGAGGCCAAAATGGGATGTGAATGGGGCCTTCAAGGGGTTTTCCTTTCTCAAACATTTATGGCATATCTATAACAAGTCCGATAGGTTCAGGTACCATCGGCAAAGGACCAAGACGACCAGTAGGTATCCGAAATGGATACCACCAATGGAGGCTAAAACTGTGATGTAAATGGGGCCTTCAAAGGGTTCCCCTATCTCAGACATTTGTGGCATATCGATAAGATGTTTTGCTGGGGGCTGCTCACTCATCACACCTATCTACAGACCAGGCCTCCGATGCAGGACCAAGAGGACCAGAAGCAGAGAGACTGAACATTGACATCCTCTAGATCTCTATTTGCCCACATGATAGACTCCAGTTATTGTTCGGCCTGAGTGGTGACTTCCCTTGCTCAGCTGGAGTCTCTGTCACTTTGTATAGGGGGGGTGTGAAGAATAAAAGCCAGAGGGGAGATGGAGGAGGAGGGAAGATGGGATGAGGAGACAGGCCCCGCCATGACTTAAGATCTCACGAGTCGGGGTCAGCTGTGTAAGTTTCCCCCGGGGAGAGCATTGCCCAGCCTGGTGTAGATGGTGATGACAGCAGGCCCGGGGCGGAGAGGTGTGCCCATTTGTCACCAAACAAAGGAGCCGTCCTGGAGAGGGTGTCATTTTTATATTGCTCAGCTCATCCTCGGTCCCACACGGGAGGCGGCGAGGTGACCCGGCCTGCGCCAGATCAATACTTGTAATTGAGTCTTTGAAGTCGCTGTGATTGGTAGACGCAGCCTTGTTAATATCATCCGCCATCGAGAGGGGATCTCGATCCAGAGGTCATTCTGATGTATTCTCATTTGTGAGCCCCGGCCGCAGCTGTCCTGATATTAACCCCTACACCACCACAGATTCTCCCATACAAAACTACAGAGTGGGCATAGACAACTCACCACTGTGTCTCCCCCCATTACTGATAGCTAGTTTAGAAACATGGCCCCATTGGAGGTATCTCCGAGCCGTCCTGCTTGTCAGCGATGTGGTGGGTTTGCTATTCAAGACCCTAGGAAATATGGATAACAACCCCCCGTGAGGTGTAATTGCGTATTTTCACATATCAAACAACCCTCTAAGGGCCAAGGGGCTTGGCTGGGGGGAAATTATCTTTGAAGGCGTTGTATATTTATTATGCTGTCCACCTAAATAAAGGGTCCTACACTGAAGACCTCACACGCCTTTCCAAGTGCCTGAAAACCTTAGCTCCAGTTTACTCATCCTTATAATATAGCAGAAGCAATGCCGTCATCAAGGAGGATACCTTCAAGTAAGTAGGACAAATCTTGAGGAACCTTCCTTCTCCACATCTGACCTTACAAGGCAGCTTTCTCTATCTCATCCTATTGTCCAAATATGTCTGGGCAACCCATGGTCCAAAGTGGTTCCCATTAGACAGTCCCTCTCCACATCTGGTCCTACAACTTGGATTCCTCTGTCTTATTCTGTTGTCCAAGTGTATCTGGACAACGTGTGGTCCTCAGTGTGGTCATCCTTATTTATTCATATAGTAGAAGAGATGCCATCAAGGAGGATACCTTCAAGTAAGATGGACAAGTCTTGGGGAGCCTTCCCTCCCACATCTGGCCCTACAACGTAGCTTCCTCTATCTCATCCTATTGTCCAGACCTGTTTGGACAACCCATCGTCCAAAGTGGCTCCCATGAGAAATTCCCTCTCCACATCTGACCCTCCACCACAAAGGACCCCTATTCTCCTTGAAGATCTTTGTACTACTTGGGCATCGGTGAGGATATTAATAAAACGTGGACAGTCCCTTTAAGAAAAGTTTGTTTCACCTTCCATGGTGTTACTTTGGTGTCTAAGTCTCCTATATGGCTACTCCAAATATTTTGCCCCTCGGTCAACCATCAAGTTGAGGTTGTAATTTTGGTGGCAGTTTTATATACGAAGGGATTTATATTCAGGGTCAATAAACCATTTCCTTTCAGGGATGTAACAAGTAACCGTGGAGCCCCACAGGAAAACTTACAATGGGCCCAAGTCCACCAGGAACACCTTCAGCAGCGAGTGCAAAACATGGAAAAGGTATGATTATATTACTCTCAATAGTTCACAATGCACACAGTGATATCACAATACATGGAAACAGTGATGTCATAATACATGGTGTAAGAAGCCGCAAGGAGCCGTCATTGACGGAAGTTAGGTGTCACCAATATGCCTGGTGTCGCTGAGGTAAAATCCAGTGTTTGTTTTGTGTCAGCAGCATTAGGAGACTGACACCTATTGTATCAGTAGATATAGCTGCTGGTAGCAGCTGATCCGGGCCGGGTTTTTACTGGAGTGGCCAAAGAGCTTGGTGGGATGGCTTCCACATTTCTAGGTCCAGGCCAGGTTTGTTTTCTATGCAAGCCTGGTAAGTCAGGTGAGCTGGGGGTGAGGTGCCCAGTCTCACTGCAAGTTGCTGTCAAGTAGGGGCGTTGTTCGTGTGTCCCGAGGCAACCAGGAGACTGTCCAGGAGCTGCGCTGTGCCCTACAGGTAGTGGGATGGGTGAGAGCCCTGTGTGGGCAAAGGAAACTGTGCCATACTCGCTATATACTTTGGCTCTGCTAAAGACTTTGTTTGAATACCTGGGTGCCGGCTGCTACAAGCCCTTTGTTGTCTTTGATTTGTTTTTTTTACAGGGATAAAGTATACAGTGTTGTCACAACAGATGGATAAAGTATAGTGATGTCATAATACAGGGATAATATACATAATGATGTCACAGTTCAAGGATAATACATACAGTGATGTCATAATACATGGACAATGTATACAGTGATGTCACAGTACAGGATTAATATACATGATTATTTCACAGTACAGGGATAATACATACAGTGATGTCATAATACAGGGATAATATACATAATGATGTCACAGTTCAAGAATAATACATACAGTGATGTCACAGTACAGGGTTAATATACATAATTATGTCACAATACAGGGATAATACCCACAGTGATGTTACAGAACAGGGTAATAATTACAGTGTTGTCACAAAATAGGATGAAATATATATATAATATATATATATAAAATATATATATATTATATATATTAGTATAGTGTGTATAAATATATATATATATATATATATATATATATATATATAACATGATATCAACCCCAAAATTTGCTATGATACATGACAGGGAATGGGTATTTGGTTTGGGTAACATCCTTCATCATCTTCCAAGGGAACATGTTCCTTTGATGACAGATTTGGGGGGACAAATAGCAGCCCTCAAACACATTGGATTAGCCTTTGTTGCCTCCTGATATTTATTCATCGCACCTGAGGACCAGTCATGGTGGACTGAGCCAGTTTTTGGCCAAGAGAAGTCCAAGTACCTGGATTGATGTTTTCCTTGGATGTGAGAAACTTTACCACCACCTAAGCATCGAAAGCAAGTTACAGAGCGGATAGTCACCTATTTAGATGTGGACTACCCGGAGCCCTTTATTGGCCTCTACAACTGCTGAGTCCTTAGATACTTTCCAATTGCCTGACCACCTTAACTCCAGTTCAGTCATCCTTATCATATAGCAGAAGCAATGCTGTCATCAAGGAGGATACCTTCAAGTAAGTAGGACGAATCTTGAGGAACCTTCCTTCTCCACATCTGACCTTACAAGGTGGTTTTCTCTATCTCATCCTATTGTCCAGACATGTCTGGGCAACCCATGGTCCGAAGTGGTTCCCATTAGACAGTCCCTCTCCACATCTTGTCCTACAACTTGTATTCCTCTGTCTTATCCTGTTGTCCAGGTGTATCTGGACAACCTGTGGTCCTCATTGTGGTCATCCTTATTTATTCATATAGTAGAACAGATGCCATCAAGGTTGATACTTTCAAGTAAGATAGACATGTCTTGAGGAGCCATCCTTCCCACATCTGTCCCTACAACATAGCTTCCTCTATCTCATCCTATTGTCCAGACCTGTTTGGACAACCCAAGGTCCAAAGTGACTCCCATTGTCCCTCTCCACATCTGACCCTACAATATAGCTTCCTCTGTACAAAAACCCATGGTCCGAAGTGGCTCATATTAAGAAAGTCATTGACCTATACTGGGAGCAGATGTCTAAAAGCTTCCTAGATACATGGGGCCTCATAGACTGTATTTGTTGCCCATAACAACCAATCAGAGCTCAGCTTTTATATTTCCAGTGCACTATATGAAATGAAAGCTGAGCTCTGATTGGTCGATAGGGGCTCTGGTCACAATGAGCTCTGGTTGATATGGCCTCCTCTGGTCGCTATGAGCTCTGGTTGAAATGGCCTCCTCTGGTCGCTATGAACAGGGGTTGATATGGCCTCCTCTGCTCGCAATGAGCTCTGGTTGATATGGCCTCCTCTGGTCGCTATGAGCTCTGGTTGATATGGCCTCCTCTGGTCGCTATGAGCTCTGGTTGATATGGCCTCCTCTGATCGCTATGAGCTCTGGTTGATATGGCCTCCTCTGAGCTCTGGTTGATATGGCCTGCTCTGGTCGCCATGAACTCTGGTTGATATGGCCTGCTCTGGTCTCTATGAGCGCTGGTTGATATGGCCTCCTCTGGTCGCTATGAGCGCTGGTTGATATGGCCTCCTCTGGTCGCTATGAGCTCTGGTTGATATGGCCTCCTCTGGTCGCTATGAGCTCTGTTTGATATGGTCCTTCCTACTCTGGTCCGCTATGAGCGCTGGTTGATATGGCCTTCCATCTGGTCCCTGCTATGAGCTCTGGTTGATATGGCCTCCTCTGGTTGCTATGAGCTCTTGTTGATATGGCCTCCTCTGGTCGCTATGAGCTCTGGTTGATATTGCCTCCTCTGGTTGCTATGGACTCTGGTTACTAAGGCCTCTGGTTGCTCTGGGCAACAAGGACAGTATTACTGCGATACAGATTTCATACATAAGGCTCATGGTGCCCATTTGTCTAGTTTGGAAATATCTCAGCAGGCTTTAATCTAGACCTACTATAAAGGAGGACACCATGGGTGATGGAGAGCGGTATATGTAATATATCACAGTCCAGGGGCATAACTAGAATTTATAGCACCGCGTAGCAAAATAATATGGGGCCCCACTACCTAATACAATAAACTAAAACAGAAGCATAGGTGGCAATAATGAAATGTATAAATAATCCCGCCATATACTAGGGACCCCACATAGTAGAGCAGGAGAGCAGAAGCCACCAACTATGTGTCCCCTATAGAAAGTGACCATGTTTTTGTGCTTTATTGGGGCCCCCTCTAACTCTGGGCCCCAATGCTATCTCTATAGGTATGTCACAGACATGCTAGAGACTACTGGCCACCTCCATGGGAGCCTTTTTGGATCTATGGTCGTTGACCCCTGCCCAAGAAAATAGGACGGAGCTGTCCAAGCCGCTCATGTAGCCTGAACACGGCCACATGGAGGACCTGACAGTGATGCCTGTGACCAGGGAGGAAGGGGTTAGCTCTACCACGGTTTTGCTTTTGTTTACCCTCAGAACATGGGGGTCCCCTCGGGGAACGAGGGCTGCAGCTGTTCGTTCAGTTGCTCCAAATTTCTTCAGAGAATCGGTTGGACACGGTAGCATCGCTTCCCAGCAGGGATGCATTAGATCAAAAAATAGGCAACATCAGAGTGAAAAATTGAGTGAAGGAGTGTGAAATGGCCATCCGCCATCCAAGGAAGATGAATTTTAATAAATGCTCCACTGCGCGGGCGACCGCCGGACCCTTATAGCCCCAAAGTGAAGAAGACCAGGCGCTGGCTGGAGCAGGAGGAGGAGCGCCCCGGCTCTTGCTGGGGTCTATAAAAGCCAATGTTTGCTAAAGCTTATGACCCTCTCAAGCCACCGCGTCGCCCCAGGAATGAGGAGTAGAAGGGAGCTCGGAGGGGGGCATGGAGATTGAAGCAGTCGCCTGGCTGAATATTTACTGTGCTGGAGATAATGTCTCGACGGGGGCAAGATGCAACCTGAGATCCTTAGGTAAACTCCCAGGGATATTCAAAGAATTGCAAATCCGGAAATGTTATGAGTCGTCGCTGTGTATTTCGGCTGGAGGAGCCGACCGCGCTGTAACAAATAGAAATTCCAGGTTCACGATGTGTATGAGATATATTCGCCAGATGTGACCTTCAGAACAATGGCCAAGGTGAGACGACGACTGATCCAGCTAAAGCCCCAGGAAATGGCCACTCCGGTCATACAGATACTTGACTTCGAGATTGAGGATGTCACGTTGCCCCAGCTCCTGCTTCTCAGCACTAACTAATGTTCAGAAGCAAAGCTGCAGGGTAAAGCATGGAGGAGACGCCAGACCACCCCAGACTACATGAGGCATAGCAGCTGGGCGGGAGTTAAAGGGGTCGTCTCACTACAAGGATTGCTGCTTTTTATGTTAAAGATCTTCCAAAATCAAGTCACTTTGCAATATGTGTCCATTAACAGTGTCCTACCTATACCTAGATATCCCCTCCTATATGGGCTGCATCAGCTCCTCAGGTCGCTATAGCAACAGACCTGTTCAATCTCTCCTGATAGGCTGCCAGCACTGGTTGCTATAGCTACAGACCTGTTTGATCTCTTCTGATAGGCTGCGAGCACTGGTTGCTATAGCTACAGACTTGTTCGATCTCTCCTGATAGAGCTGCCAGCCGTGTTTATAGCTACAGACCTGTTCCATCTCTCATGATAGGTTGCCAGCACTGGATGCTATAGCTACAGACCTGTTTGATCTCTCCTGATAGGCTGCCAGCACTGGTTACTACAGCTACAGACCTGTGTGAGCTCTCCTGATAGGCTGCCAGCACTGGTCGCTATAGACCTGGCTTCTACTGCAGCCTAGTGGAAGCCAGTAAACACGCCCCTGAATTCAAAATGAAACCAAGAAAACAGGACTGAGGTGCGATGAATCAATGTAGTGAGACAACCCCTTTAAGGGAGCAGCAACAAACAGCTGGCACTGAGGGACCTGGGAGGAGGGGTATAAGGCATCAACTTCTATTATCCGCATCAAGTTCTGTATTCTGACACCAAGTTATCAAAGACTTAGTTATATGACAACTATGAGATGACAACGAGCGCTCGGCCAGCAGCGCGGTGTGATCAGCAACTGATTCATATCAACCAAATCAAACACACAGGTTAGGAAAGTAAAAGAAGAAAAGTGAACGGTGGCCGTAAACAGGAGTCTATGCGGCCGCCCAGGAGTATGTGATGAGTGCAGAGCCCATACAGACCCGAGGAACATCAATAGGGACACTCACAGCACCACAATCAGCCAAATGGATGGATTATATAAGATGGCTGGAAAGATAGATTAAAAATATATAGATATCAAGTAGAAATGATGTAGATAGATGAGAGAGATAAAAAAATAGATTGATATGATAGAAATATATAGATATATAGATAGATAGATAGATAGATATGAGATAGATATATATATATAGATATGAGATAGATAGATATGAGAGATAGATATGAGATAGATAGATATATATATATATAGATATGAGATAGATAGGAGATAGATAGATAGATAGGAGATAGATAGATAGGAGATAGATAGATAGATAGGAGATAGATAGGAGATAGATATGAGATAGAGAGATAGATATGAGATAGAGAGATAGATATGAGATAGATAGATAGATAGATAGATAGATGGATATGAGATAGATAGGAGATAGATAGATAGATAGATATAAGGTAGATATGAGATAGATATGAGATAGATATGAGATAGATAGATATGAGATAGATAGATAGATATGAGATAGATAGATATGAGATAGATAGATATGAGATAGATAGATAGATATGAGATAGATAGATAGGAGATAGATAGATAGATATGAGATAGATAGATAGGAGATAGATAGATAGATATGAGATAGATAGATAGATAGGAGATAGATATGAGATAGATAGATAGGAGATAGATAGATAGGAGATAGATAGATAGGAGATAGATAGGAGATAGATAGATAGATATTAGATAGATAGATTTATATTAGATAGATAGATTGATATGAGATAGATAGATAGATAGATAGATAGATAGATAGATAGATATGGGATAGATATGAGATAGATAGATATGAGGTAGGTAGATAGGAGATAGATAGATAGGAGATAGATAGATATGGGATAGATAGATAGATAGATAGATAGATATTAGATAGATAGATAGATAGATAGATAGGAGATAGATAGATATGGGATAGATAGATAGATATGAGATAGATAGATAGATAGATAGATAGATATGAGATAGATAGATAGATAGGAGATAGATAGATAGATATGGGATAGATATGAGATAGATAGATATGAGATACAGAGAAATGAGATACATATAAAAGATTTAACCTGGCCTTCGGCACAGAAATAGTAATCTGGGGAGTAGTATAAGAAAGAAACACTGGTTTTCATTAGATCATAAAAAAAACACATTAAAACATGGAGACTACACGTTTCACACTGCATACTGGTGCTTCCTCAGGTCAGATAGATATGATTTAGATATTATGTAGATATCTAGATATGTTATAGTTTGATAAATATAAGGTAGATAAAAATATGATGAAAAAATAAAAAAATAGGTGATAGAATGGATGATAGAGATAGATAGATAGAAATATCTGAGATAGATATAGATATAGATATATAGATATGTAGATAGATAAGATAGATATGAGATATAGAATAGATATATGAGATAGATAGATAGAGATAGATAGATATGAGATAGATAGATAGATATGAGATAGAAAATAGATAGATAGAAGATAGATATGAGATAGATAGATAGATAGATAATGAGATAGATGATATAGATAGTAGAGATAGATAGATAGAGACAGATAGATATGAGTTAGATAGATATAGATAAGATATAGATAGATATGAGATAGATAGATATGAGATAGATAGATAGATATATGAGATAGATAGATATGAGATAGATATGATGAGATAGATAGATAGATTATGAGATAGATTAGATATGAGATAGATGAGATAGATAATAGATATGGATATGAGATAGATAATAGATAGATGATAGAATAGATAGATATGAGATAGATAGATTATGGGTAGATAGATAGATAGATAGATGAGATAGATAATAGATAGATAGATTAATGATAGATAGATATGGAGATATATATGAATAGAAGATAGATATGAGAAGATAGATAGATAGATAGATATGAGATAGATAGATAGGAGATAGATAGATAGATAGGAGATAGATAGATATGAGATAGATAGATATGTGATAGATATGAGATAGATAGATATGAGATAGATAGGTAGATAATGATATATAGAAAAAAGAGAGAAAGGGCGCACAATAGTGAAGCAAGTTCGGACAAAATAAATTGTATAATCGTGGGTTCTCACCTGGAGTGGTTGTGCAGATGACTGAGGCACAACTCTCATAAGCGTATATCACTCCTTTTAGAATCCTCGGTAATGGCAGCCAGTCGTCCGGACCTCCACGTTCAAAAGTGCGTGGTGAATAAGTATAGTAAAAATAGCAAAAATAGGGACTTCGGCGCTCATTAAGGAACGTAGTATAAAACACTATGTAATGCAACAGTGTTTTATTGGTAAAACTAGGGAAATTTTCCCACAATAAAAGCAATAAAACTACAGACTTGACGCGTTTCTCATGGCATACCCACGCTTCATCAGAAGTATATGTTTGAATGGCCATTTTGGCGGGTTTTTATAACAAGCCATTTGCATAATAAATTGGCTGTCACAGTACTTAATCATTCACTCATTGTTTCCCATGTTTCACATTGTAACAGGGGATCTTAATGGCTACAAAGAAAGTCAATCACACCATTCAATGCTTTCTTCCTGAATACGTTCCTGAATGTGATACATGAATTACATTAGCTATAAGTCCATAAATGATGCCGTATTCCTTCCTGAACATGTCCGTATACCGTTCTTCACTTATTATACCCGCTAATCAGAAAAAAGGTACGGTACATATTGGCTATATATGACAGCATACTACCTTACATGAAAAACCTCTAAACCCTTAATACTGATATCTTAGTCCTTTTTAAAACATATTAAATATATGTGTATTAAAATTCCATTCACAAAAATACTTAAAATAACAATATAAAGCCCCCAGTATAGACAGGTAATATGACTTCTAAAATAAATATTGTTCTCATATACATAGTTATCTCAGCGAACCAATTCCACCATTTCGTTTAATCCCTGCGGTTGGATGGTCCTTAGTGTATACATCCAATACAGCTCTCTCCTCTGTAATTGTTGAAATCTATTTAAAGCATCTTCCTGGATCTGATCAATGGGAGTAATTGACAGATCTCCAAAATTTTGTTTATGTTTTTCTTTAAAATGGAATGCAACACTTTGTTTCGGGTCACCTTACTTTATGCTAGATCTATGCCCATTCAGTCTTAGGGCGCATCCACACAGCAGTGGACAAATACCGCGATGAGCAGAGAACAGCCCTCCCCCCTCCCATTGAGAAGCACATCTTCTGTCCGGAAACCGGACGGAAGATTGTGCTTCTACAATGTTTTGCCGCCGGAGCGCCGACGGCAAAACCATCTGACAGCAAAACCCGTGCAGTGGGGACAGTGGGGACTGTGGGGACTGCTGCACGGGTTTTCCATAGAGCACAATTGTGCTCATTTTCGGCCGGTTTTTCAGGCGGTCTGAAAAACCGCAAACCGGCTGAAAAACCGGCCTCGAACCCGTGCAGTGGGGACATGGCCTTACTCTCAAAGGGCATATGGTGCGTCCCACATACTGTAGTTTGCAAGAACATTGGATCACACAAATAACAAATTTCGACTGGCATGACAAGGTGTGTTTGATCTTAAATTTTTCTTTGGTCACATATGATTCAATGTAAAAACATGTGAAACATGGGAAACAATGAGTGATTGATTAAGTACTGTGACAGCCAATTTATTATGCAAATGGCTTGTTATAAAAACCCGCCAAAATGGCCATTCAAACATATACTTCTGATGAAGCGTGGGTATGCCATGAGAAACGCGTCAAGTCTGTAGTTTTATTGCTTTTATTGTGGGAAAATTTCCCTAGTTTTACCAATAAAACACTGTTGCATTACATAGTGTTTTATACTACGTTCCTTAATGAGCGCCGAAGTCCCTATTTTTGCTATTTTTACTATAGATAGATAGATAGATAGATAGATAGATATGAGATACATATGAGATAGATAGATATGAGATACATATGAGATAGAAAAGATAGATTACAGTAATGAGATAGATAATATAGAGTTTATAGATAGAAGATAGATAGTTAGATAGATATGAGTTAAATATAAGATAGATAGATACAGTATGAGATAGATAGATAGATAGATAGATATGAGATATTTAATTAGATTATAAGAAAAACACATTGAAACAAGGGAGCTACGCGTTTCACACTGTATATCGGTGCTTCCTCAGGTCAGATAGATATGATGTAGATATGAGATAAATAAAAAATAAATAGATATGAAGTATATATGATGTAGATGAATATGGGATATGTATGAGCTAGATACATAGGTGGATATGAATTATAGATAGATACTGTCAATATGAAATAGATATAAAAGTAAAATAGTTTAAACTTGGCATATTAATAGTAATATGGGGAGTAGTATAAGGAAGAAATACTGGTTTTCATTAGATTATAAGAAACACATTAAAACATGGAGACTACGCGTTTCACACTGCATGCTGATGCTTTCTCAGGTCAAAGAGATAGATAGATATGAGATAGATAGATAGATAGAAATATAGATAGATAAAAAGATATATAGATATGAGATAGATAGAGATATGATAGTTTAGATAGATAGATAGATATAGAGATAGAAAAGATATAGATAGATAGATAAAATAAAATAATAGATGAGATAGATAAGTAGATAGTAGAGAAGATAGATAGATAGAAAAGATAGAGAGATAAAATAGATAGGAGATAGATAGAGAGATAGATAGGAGATAGATAAGAAAAGATAGAGATATAATATATATATGAGATAATAGATAGATAGATAGATAGATAGGAGACCCTGTAGTTGATCCCTATAGATGACCCCCAGCTCTTTGCTCTGGTTTCTATGGGTCGGCCTCTAGGAGATGACACAACCGGGGAGGCGCCTCCGCTCTCTCTATTACAAGCTCATAAAGAAAGGAATTTAATTGTCCCATCTCCTATCAATCCAATTTGCCCCCTCCCCGAGCTCCATCTCCAGGGCCCAGGCCGGGGCCCCTCATCACTGCTGCTCCGCCAGAGGTTGCAGTGAGTGCGGAGCAACAGATGAGTGTGCTGGGAGTGCGCAGGTTCTGGCTGCCTTCTGGGACGTCCATTGTTGCCGCCGCTGACATATGGTGACCATTGTGCGCCACACAAAGCCTCCACTTCATGCTCATTCAGCTCGGTGGTCGGCGGATCATGCCGACAGACTGGCTGCTCAGTATGTTCATTCCAAGAAGAAGAAGAAGAGGAGCCGGGAGGGGTGGGGGGGGGGGGGCCGTGTCCTGAAGAGGCCGGCGATGGTCTCCGGGCACAGCTGGACTACACAACCGTTTTAGCGAATTGAATGAAATTCAATTGTTCATCCAAGTCGGTTTCATTAGATATTGAAAGGTAAAGGAGATGGAGCTGGAGCCCTCTACAATGACAGGCAGCACAACAGAGGAGCGCGCCAGCCCGCCATCGAGAGCCTCGCCCGCCTGCAGCCTAATTAGCGGGGCCCTTATAAACTGAAATCTCCCTGATGTTCTCTCACTATGTCTCTGGCCTCTGCGTCTGGGAAAGCTGGGTGATCGCCAATATGGCTGCTATTACAGCATCACTATATTGGCTGTTGCTTACATCAGTTTCTTGGAAATTATGGTGACAACCAATATGGCCACCATTAAATTTGGTTTTCAAATTGTAGGATTGCGTCACTTCTTTCCCCCAATTGAGATAATTTCCAATTCAAATAATAATTCTGGAGCATCTCCCCTGTGCTGTTCCTCTGTTATTCCTCCTGGAAATGTATTACTGAATCAGTCAAATGGGTGTAACCATTCCAGTTATTATACAGGTGTGTCGCTGTGTGGTAAGATCACACTGGGTGGTCTACATGCTGCAGCCAATCAGGAAAAGCCATTGGATCCTGGGCAGTGGGGGGAGCCACTGGCTATATAACCAGCTATTAGGAAATTAGTTCAGAGAGGTGAACTCTTTGGGAGGTTTGTCTTGGCCTGGTGACGTCTGCGGCCCAAGAACAGGCTGCCCCTCTACAGCGGGCCACAGATACACAAACAGACCGGCCGAGGAACAATTTCCCAGCTGCAACAGATCTGTAGAGAGATCAGTGGTGTTACAATATGTAGGATATATCACTATGTATCAGGAGGTAGAGGAGCCATGATCTGTAGAGAGGTCAGAGGTGTAATAATCTGCAGGATATATCACTATGTATTTGTCTGGAGGTAGAGGAGCGATGTTCTGCAGATTTAGGATCAGTGTAATAATCTGAGAAAATATCACTGAAATTTTTAGGAGGTAAGAGGAGCCAGATCTGTAGGGGGTCAAGGGATAATAATCTGCAGGGTATACACTATTATCAGGAGGTAAGGAGCATGTTTTGAGGAAAATCAGGTGTAATAATCTGCAGGAAAATCACTATGTATAGAAAGGGAGAGGAGCGAATGATCTGTAGGAGGTCAGAAGTGTAATAATCTGCAGGGTATAATCACTATTAACAGAGTAAAAGGAGCGAAGTTTCTCAGTAGAATCAGGGGTGTAATAAGTCTGCAGGGAAAAATCACTATGTATAGAGTAGAGGAGCGATATGGATGTAGGGGAGGCAGAAGGTGTAATAATCTGCAGGATATATCACTATGTATCAGGAGGTAGAGGAGCGATGTTCTGCAGATAGATCAGGTGTGTAATAATCTGTAGAATATATCACTGTACATCTTTCAGGAGGTAGAGGAGCGATGTTCTGCAGATCTGTAGTGGAAAAAATTCAGAGTGGTAAGGGGGGGGGGGGGGTCAATCTTGGGCAAAAGGAAAAATCACATGTTTTTTCAGAAGGTAGAGGAGCGATGTTCTGCAGATCTGTAGAGAGGTCAGATGTGTAATAATCTGCAGGATCTATCACTTTGTATCTGTCAGGATAAAGGAGCGATATTCTGCAGATCTGTAGAGAGATCAAAGGTGTAATAATCTGCAGGATATATCACTATGTATCAGGAGGTAGAGAAGCGATGTTCTGCAGATCTGTAGAGAGGTCAGTGGTGTAATAATCTGCAGGATATATCATCAGGAGGTAGAGGAGTGATGCTCTGTAGAGGTCAGAGGTGTAATAATCTGCAGGATATATCACTATGTATCAGGAGGTAGAGGAGCGATGTTCTGCAGATCTGTAGAGGTCAGAGGTGTAATAATCTGCAGGATATATCACTATCAGGAGGTGGGGGAGCGATGCCTACTGAGATGAGCCCCTGCGCCGGGGCCTTGAGGTTCTGGGTTCGGACCCCCTCTCCTGTGCCGTGTTGTCACCGTGGTCTCTCCAGCTCTTCAAGGTCTGCTCTTGTGCGGAGCCTCATCTGCTTGCCGCTATTGACTTTGGGATTGGATTTTCCTGTAGAAGTCGGCGGGAGAGCAGCTGCTCCGGCGCTCGCACCCCCACCATAATCTTGTGTGCACACACGGATCTGTTTGCACCCTTGGTGGCAAAACACGGGTCTTTGTGGCGCTGCCATCTGGGTTCCTGGACTGGCACCCAAGTGCGCGGCGCGGCGGCTCGTCAGTGACTCGGATAAATCACTGCTCAATGCTTTATTATCATTATTATTATTATATACTGAGGAACAATGAGGGTCGTCTGAGGGGCCCCCGGGGGCCATTTTTCCCGACCGTTATGCCAGGGCGTGATTTTTAATGTGGCCGTTTAGATGCGTCTGACTTGTGCAGGTTTCATCCTATTTTCCATAACATCTGTTACACAAGGTTGGCAGACACTTTACATATTGCATCAGTGCCAGCATGGCATGCCACACTCTGGAAGCCATGGTGGAGCAGAAGATTACAGGTTGCCTGTACCTCTGGATGAGAGAGAGTGCCCCACTACCCCTGTACCGCTACCACCCGAAACACTGCTCCATTAATGAACACACAAAAAGATACATCATTTACCGTTATAAGACAAATACCTTTACATATATAAGTAATATAGTTATATTTTTGATATAGGGGGGGAGTATTATAGTATTTTTATTCCTTGTACATGGGGCATATTATAGTATTATATTTTTGTACATAGGGAAATTTTTATATATTTTATATTCTGTACTAGGGGGCAGTATTATATATTATATTTCTTGTACATAGGGCAGTATTATATTTATTTATATTTTTGTACATAGGGGGCAGTATTATAGTTTTTAATTTTCTTGTACTAGGACAGTATTAAGTATTTTATTTTTGTACAAAGGGAAATATTATAGTATTAAATTCTTGTACAAAGGAGCAGTATTATAGATTAATTCTTGTACATAGGGGCAGTATTATATTTTTCTTGACATAAGGACAGTATTATAGTATTTTATATCTTGTACAAGGGGGCAGTATTATAGTATTAAATTCTTACAGGGGGCAGTATTATAGTAGTTATATCTTGTAATAGGGGCATTTTATAGTAGTTATATTTTTGTAATGGGGAGCATATTATAGAGTTTTTTTCCCGTACAAGGCAGTTTAAGTAGTTTATTTTTGTACTAGGCAGTATTAAGTTTTAATTCGTAATGGGGGGCAGTTTTTAATAGTATTATTTTCTTTACAAGGGGCAGTTTTATATAGATATTCTTTTTTCATAGGGGCAGTATTATAGTATTTTATATTCTGTACATGGGGGAAGTATTAAAAGTAGTTATATTCTTGTACAAGGGGGCATTTATATAGTTTTTTTGTACTAGGGAAATATTATAGTTATTTTTCTTGTACTAGGGGCATATTATAGTAGTTTATCTTGTACATAGAGCAGTTTTTAAAGTAGTTATATTCTTGCATGGACATATTATAGTAGTTAAAAATTTTTTGTACATAGGGGTTAGTATTATAGTGGGTTATTTTCCCCTTTGTACAAGGGGGCAGTATTATAAAAGTTTATTCGCAAAAGGGCATTTTTAAAAGTTATATTCTTGTACAAAAAGGGAATTATAGTAGTTAACCCCTTGTACAAAGGCAGATTTGTTTTTATTTTTTTTTTGTACATAGGGCAGTTAAATAAAAAAAAATTTCTTAACTAGGGCATATTATGTAGTTATATTCTTTACAAAAGGGGGCAGTAATAAAGAATATTTCGTACATAGGGCAGTATTAAGTATTTTATTTTCTTGTACATGGGGGCAGTTTTAAAGTAGTTTAAAACCCGTACATAGGAGGGCTATTTAGTAGTTATTTTCTTTACATATTTTTGGCATTTTAAATTATATTCTTGACATAGGGCATATTTAAATATACATGTACCAAT